>AWUE01024618.1:0-43422 GCA_001974825.2 Corchorus olitorius
GACTTCCTTTCCAAGTTAGGATTGGAATTCTTAGGGTTAGTTCCACTATAAATAGCCACCTCCTGTATCACAAATCACATACCTTACACACTACATACCACACACATAGATAATTTCTTTTCTTCTAGTTTTCTTCTAGTTTTTAGGCAAAGGGTGCGCCACCCCCTATAGTCATAGGGAGGTGCGGCATACCTAGGTATTTTGCAAGGAGATTTCGCCCCTCCAAGGTCCTGTAAGTACTCTTATGCCTCTCATGGATTTTCCTAAATCCATGAGTAGCTAAATTCTTAATACTTCTGATCCTTTGGTGAATTCAATCAATTAAATATGGTGAGATTTCTGTTCTTATAATTTGGTATTTTATTCTTGATAGATAGCATGTTAAACTCTGTTTTAGTTCTACAATCTTGATCTTTATTGATTTATGTGGCCACTAAAGAGGTAATTTGAGAGATTGTTGGCTAGATCAAACAACAAGGTTGACGCATGAGTTTGATTGTGTGTAGCAAGTTAGCCACGCTTGACGGCGGGTTAATTGGGTTTGCATGCCAGTGATCAGATTTATCTGGTTGTTGTATGGTTTTATTTATTAAGCATGTGTGAAAGAACTAATAAAAGTTGATCTTAATGCTTTGAATCCTAGCAAATCTTTAAGGCTTGACGGCTAATTGATTAGTTAGGAGGAAAAGGGGTAATTTAAGCCTTGACGGCTAATCTTATCTAAATAGCATGTTAGGGTTTTCCCTAGACCAGTTATCATCTTGAATTTAATATTGAATTTATCTTTTAAATCAAGGACCCATAATTAATTTGATTGTTTTCTACCATTGGTGAAGAAGTATATCCTTAATTATTGTTTTCTTTCTTATCTGCTATAGACTTAGATTTAATTTACTTTGCTTTGTTTTCTAGTTTAATTGTTTTCTGTTTAATTGCTTTCTGTCAATCTCTGTTTTCTGTGTTGTTTTTGAGAGATTTTAAGGACTAAATTTTCGGATAAAATCTATCACCCTTCTCTGTGGGATTGACCCCTACTTGCCCTATCTACTTAGTTAGGAGTTTGTTGGGATTTTATTTTTATGATTGTTGACGACCGATCAGAATCTAATACAACTAGATTCGTATCACCCTTTCTCTCGACACAGACTCAACACAGGACCCTTGACAAGGGCTCATTCTTCACCAAAAAAAAGAATCATCTGGTTCCTACACAAAAAAGGGATGGATCTCTTAACACAGTCTCTAGGAGTCTCTCCGGACACTTCGACATGCTCCATGAAAATACAAAAATTCTAAACACTACTCTTATCGTCCCTCTCTCCCACCATACCCTCAAACACAAGAAAAATTCTTGACGGGACGCTCATCTCCCACTCTAAAAACCCTCCCATACCACACAAGAACAGAACAAAAAAAGCTCGAGTCAAACCTTTTTTCTTTTCTTCGAATCCCACGAGAGCTTTTAGGTTTTAGATCTCGAACTTGACAGGATTTTGGGGTTGAATTGGTCGATTTTAGAGAAGGGTGGAAGGAAGACAGTTTCGGGTTAGAGAGAAAGGATCTGCAGAAAAGGAGGCTAAGGGTTCATTCGGTTTGAGAATGTGGTGTTGAAGGGTTTGGGCGAGGTTTCAAAGAAGAAAGAAAGAAGCTTGTTGAGCTCGGTGGTGAATAATGGCGAAATATTCATGGAGATTGAGGGTGTTTGAAAAAGACAGAGAAAGCTTGTGATTTTATTTTTTGAGGGGGCTTCATCGAAGAAGAAGACTCAAGATGGAGGCGAGATGGCTTCATGGTTTGGCTTAGGAGGAGCGGCGCCAGCCCAAAAGAAGGGAAGCTAGGGTTAAGTTGAGCTTGGAAGAGGAAGAAGGAAGAAGCTTCATCGAAGAAGAAGAAGAAGCTAGCAGAAAAGAGGGAAGCTTTGTCATTTTAGGGCTAAACCAAGTGAAACGACGCCGTTTTGGGTAAGACATTCTCAATTCCTTTCAATCTCGTCCATTCTTTTTTAATTGTTGCGATTGCAGACATATGATGCTTGATTGATGCAATTTGGGGCCTGTTTTGTGGTTTTTCTCTTTAATTGAAGACTTGTTTAAGTTTTTTTCTTATAAAGATGCTAAATTTAAGGTTTTTAGTTATTTGGTCTTTTCCATGTTAGATCTAAATAAAAATCCTAGCTTTGATTTCCAAAATTGGATCGTGAATACTTTGTTAAATAAATTTGTCTTTGAGTTGGATTAGAAGTTGAGTTTAAGTCATTTGGCCATGAATTGCTTGAGATTAGGTCCTTTAGCCTAAAAATTAGATTTTATTTGATTGGTTGATATGTTTGCAATTTCGATTTGGAAATGCATGATTTTTGGGTATTTATGATACAAAGGTTGTGTCTTTTTGGTTGATTTAAGTGTGAGGTCAAAGCTTGGATTTTCATGTTTAAATTGACTTGAAATTGATCTTTATGTTAATCTAACTTCATGAATCTTTAATTGAATTGCCTTTGTATTGGGATATGAGATTAATGGTTGAAAATGTTTATTTACCCAAACTGAATGTGGAAATTTAATTAATCGAGCTAATTTCGACTTGGAAATGGGGTCTCAACTTAAAGTAAAGGTTTTCATTAATTGAAATCGGATTGAAGATGATCTGTAAGACACTTTGGGCTAATTTCAATTTTAAGGAAATTAAACTTGGAGTTAAGAACTAATTTCACAAATAGAGATTAACTTGAAAGGAAATTGAGAGTTTCTTTTTGGAATAAGGATTGTTACTTGGTCAACTTAGATCTTTATTTGCATTGATGGGGTATAAATTGTGTGCTTTCCTGAATGTTACTAATCTTTTTTTTGATGTACATAAAGGTCCCCAGTTTGTCCAAATTCACCCACTTTAGCTTTTTAATTTCTTTTAATTTATTTGTTAATTCAATTATTTGGACTTGTAATTAATTTAAGTTAGTTTGGTAATTAGTAGTTAAGCACATGCATACCACATTTACTTTTGGTTGATTATAACTGTTTGCATTACATGCTACCATTATAAGCTTCGATTAATAAAGAGGTGTTTTAACTATGACGGGCTAATCTCGGGTATAGGTGCTCGGGAACGACCTCTCGAGATTTCGCTCCGAGATTGAATGGTCTTTACGAATATCCCTGGAGGGCCGGGCTAGGTTCGTAAAGACCCATTCAAATAAACTCCTTTTTATTAATTAACTAATAAATTGGACTTTGCAATCATCATTCTCATACATGCATTAATCTATAAATAGAAAAAGGACAAAAAATTTAAAAAAAAGTGAAAAGCAGAAAATCAAAAAAAGCAATAAAAGGTGTTTTAAAAAAAAAGGTTTTTTTCGAATCATGTTCTCTTATTCAATTTTCAAAAAATCAAGAAATGGATAATTCAAGAGTTTTCAAGGTAAGCGTTTTCAAAAAGGAATGTTTTCTTAATCAAGCAATCCAAAAGAAGATTTTGGGAATTAATAAAATTAATCAAGTTTTTTCAAAAACAAAGATAGTAAAAGATTTTGTCACAGCATTTTCAAAATTTCTTCCCGATGCGGAGGACTCAACAAGAGAACAAATAGTGAAAGAGAATCGTAACAGAATTGATCGACGTTGTTCGATTACATTCTCCGAAATCTCGACATTGGTTTCAAAAATGGTTTTATTTTCTTTTATAACCCTTTTCCTCTAATAATCAAGATTTAAAAGCAACCTTTAGTATCAACCCATTAGATTTAGTTTAGACTAGAGGTACCGTCGTTTGACGGGCGTCTCGGGGGTGCAAATCCTTCCCCGAGCCTAACCGACTCTCGAACCCATAGACTCTGGTTAAGAAACACTATTGGGATTTTCTAGAGATTTCTAGTTCCTATCTTACTTATGTCTTTAGTATTCTCTAACTTTATTCTTCATCTGACTTATAATGCTCTGATATAGACTTGATATATTACTTTGATTGATTTTGAATTTAGATGGCATGAATTTAGGGGGAGTGTTAGCTTACTATCTTAATTCCCTATATTTTGTTAGCTATTTCTCTCAATTCATGGTTACTTTTCTCATCATCAAAAAAGGTGATGCGCTAAGGGCTTATCAAGGACATCAAGAGGGCTATGGAGATCATGGAGAGGATGAGCATGGAGTGCAAGGAAGCATGGAGAAGCTTGAAGATGCTAGAGTTGCACACAAAGATGATTCAAGCTCATTGAAGTTGCCAAAGATGCCATTTGATCCATTGAAGATGCCAATAGGTCCAATGACAAGAGCAAGAGCAAAGAAATTCAAGGATGCATTAATGGGCCTTGTTCGAACTCATCTTGAAGACTTGAAGACCATTGAAGTTCAATTGAAGACATTTGAAGATGATTTGAGCAAAAAAAAACTCATTAATTTGCTATTTATTGAAGCCTAAAAACAGGACAAGTCCTGCCAAGGACTTGACAACTCCTGCCCGGGACCTGGTCTGTTGAAAGACGGAAGAAAAATCAGAACAACCCCTGCTCAGGACTTGGCAACTCCTGCCCAGGACTTGGTATGTTGAAAGACGGAAGAAAATTCAGAACAAGTCCTGTCCAGGACTTGGACAACTCCTGCCCAGGACTTGTTGCGGGAAAACCTTATTCTTAAGTTTATTTTGTTATTTCAATTTCCTAGTAGGATAAGGAGTAGGATCCTTCCTTGCTCCTTCCTTTACCCATAGGGCTTAGGATTTAGGTATTGTGCCCCCCCCTACTACTATATAAGGGGTCCAATATCTCTTGTAAACACAAGTTGAGTTGATTAATAAATTAAGGATTTCACTCAATTTGATTCTCTTAGCTTCTTTGTTCTAGTTTGAGCAAAACTTAGGGTTCTTCAATCTTGTAGAGTCCTAGCAAATAATTAAGTTGTGATAACTTGATTGTTTGTGAATCTTGTGTTCTTGAGTTGACAATTGCAGGTCTAATTGAAGACTTAAGGCCGACGAAAGAAGAGGAATCACCTTGTGAAGGTCATCGATCTACTCATCTAGAAGTTGAAGGAGTTCAAGTCGAGTTTGATAGATTTTCAAGGCTAGATTTGAATCTAAAACAACTAGATTCGTTTCAATTGGTAATCAGAGCATAGGTTGTCATCTTCAATCGGTAAATCTATCCTTCTATTTATCTATCATCAAGTTTTTCATCCATCTCATCCATCAATGTTTTTCAAATTTTCTAGATCTAAAAATTTTGAAAATTCAAAAATTCATTGTGGTTTCATCTTAACTCCAATCGACTTGAAAATTCAGATTTGGAGTCCTCATACCTTGTAGTTTAATCGAAAAATATGAAAAAAATAAAAAAAAATTCGACCAGAATCTTGTGAAATTTATTCTGGCTTCGTTTGAGCTCGGAAAGCTTTGAAATTTGAGATCTACACTTCCTTTAGTGTGGTCTTTCTGGGAAAAATACTAAAAAAATCAAAAAAATCTGTGGTGTTTGCCGCAATTTTGGATCTAGGATTCTTATTCAGGTTTAGTTTTGGGAATTTGGGGATTAGGGTTTCTTTTGTGCAATTGATTCAATTGGTTGCAATTAACCCTAATTGATTGTTTATTTGAGATTCTTGAGTTGCTTTTGCTATGATTTGAGATCTAATTTACAGAATTTCGAATTGAAGCCCTATTGGAGACAAGTGGTACTAGGGTTTTCTATTTGATTGAATTGATTGATTTGTGTTGTTAATTGTGTTTTGTGCAGCAAGTTTGGGAGACAAAAGGCTGTTTGGATTGTTTATAGAACACTTTTATTTTGATTCACTCAAGTTATTGCTCTTAATTGTTTGTTCCTCAAGTAGGTCACGAGAAGAAAGGAGGCTCTAACAATTTGCTCTTATTAGGCCTATTGAAACTAGAAAAAGGCATAATCTTGTGAGATCAAGAGAGTAGTGGATCGCCAATCCATAGGTTGAGTGCAAACACGAGAGCACAACAGAGGTAAAGCACACACACACTAGTGAGGAATTTTTATTACTAACTTTTCTTTGTGTGAAGGTACAATGGGAGATCAAAATCAAAACAATGACTTGAATACCAAGATGCAAGCACTTATGCAAAGATTAGATGCCATGGATGCAAGAATGGAAACTATGGCTAAAGCTCAAAATCAACAAGCTCCACTTAGTTTGGTTGATAGGAGAACTTTGAGTGCCTATGTAAAAGGGGATGTTCTAAGGGAGAATTTGTTCCATACTAGGATGTATGCAAATGGAAAGCCTAGTAGTGTGATTATAGATGGAGATAGTTGTAAAAAACATAGTTAGTGATTATTTGGTGAAAGAGTTACAACTACCTACTTCTAAACATCCTAAACCCTATAGCTTAAGTTGGATCAATGATAGAGAAGAAATTAGGGTTAACAAACAAGTTTTGGTTACTCTTTCTTTGGGCAGGTACAAAGAGGATGTCTTGTGTGATGTGCTACCAATACGAGCTTGTCATGTGTTGCTTGGGAGACCTTGGCAATTTGACAACAAGGTGAAGCATGATGGTGAGACAAACGAGTACTCTTTTATGCATGGTAAGCGGCCTTTTACTTTAGTTCCTTTATCACTTCAAGAAGCTTTAAAAGATCAAATTAAAGTGAGAGAAGATTTTGCTAAATTGGATGATGAATTTAGGGCTAAGGAAAAGAGTAAGTCCGAACCTAAAATTGTTGATTGTTTTGATCATAAAACAGCCCTAGTTGCAAAGAGTGTTTTAGATGTTGTTAGTGATGATACTAAACCTAATTTAAGTGTTGTTTGTGATGACACTAAATCTGTTTTAGGTGTTGTTTGTGATGAAACAAATTCTGTTTTGGATGCTAATTGTGATGAAAACAAATCTGTTTTGGTTGATCATAGCATTGAAAATAGGACTGTTTGGGGTGAAAGAAAAGAGACTTCTAAGAAAGTTGTTAAAGAGTGTATGTTAGCTAAAAGTGAGATTAAGAGTGTTTTGCATGAGAATTCTGTTTTGATCTTACTTTTGTTTCGAAATACACTAATGGGTACTAACAACTTGGCTGGAGATATTCCAAGAAATATTGTGTCTTTTTTGAGTGATTTTTTAGGAATTGGACTTGTTTTGATACAAGGAGGGAAGTTTGTAGCTTACTTTTGTGAGGAAATTCCTAGTGGATTGTCATCCATTAGAGCAATTGAACTCAATCCATATGGTGTGCGATACAAGTTCATTGAATCCTTTCCATATGTGGTGCGCTATAAGAAAGGTAAGGAGAATATTGTAGCTGATGTTTTATCAAGGAGTTATGTTTTACTTTCCATGTTTGATTCTAAGTTTCTTGGATTTGAGTTCATTAAGGAATTATATGCGAGTGATGCTTATTTTAGTGATGTGTTTAAAGCATGTGAGAATTCTGGTTTTGGAAAGTATTATAAGCATGATGGATTTTTGTATAAAGAATCTAGATTGTGTATACCTGCTTGTTCTCTGCGTTTTGTGCTAGTGAGGGAATCGCATGAGGGAGGTTTAATGGGTCACTTTGGTGTTGATAGAACATATGAGATATTGCATGAACACTTCATTTGGCCTAAGATGCAATATGATGTAGGAAAGCATGTTTCTAGTTGCATTACTTGTTTGCAAGCTAAATCTACATCTAAACCTCATGGATTGTATACTCCTTTGCCTATTCCTCATGAACCATGGACTCATATTAGCATGGACTTTGTCTTAGGTCTACCTCATTCTAGGAGAGGTAAAGATTCTATCTTTGTGGTTGTTGATAGGTTTTCTAAGATGACACACTTCATTGCATGCACTAAAACTGATGATGCCATTAATGTAGCTAATTTGTTCTTTAAAGAGATTGTTAGACTACATGGAATGCCTAGGTCGATTGTGAGTGATAGAGATGCTAAGTTTTTAAGTCACTTTTGGAGAACTTTGTGGGCTAAGTTAGGTACTAAGTTGTTATTTTCAACTACTTGTCATCCTCAAACTGATGGTCAAACTGAAGTAGTTAATAGGACTTTGTCAACCTTACTTAGAGCATTGATTAAAAAGAACTTAAGAACTTGGGAGGATTGTTTGCCTCATGTTGAATTTGCATACAATAGAAGCATACAAAGTACAACTGGATTTTCACCTTTTGAATGTGTGTATGGTTTTAATCCTTTAACCCCATTGGATTTGTTGAGTTTACCTTTGAGTGTTCAAGTTGACATGGATGGGCAAAGCAAGGCCGAATATGTTAGGGATCTTCATGCAAAGGTTAGAGCTCAAATTGAGAAGAAAACACAACACTACATGAAGAATGCTAACAAGGGGCGCAAAGAGGTCATCTTTGAACCTGGAGATTGGATTTGGTTGCATCTAAGGAAGGAAAGGTTCCCTGAAAAGAGGAAGTCTAAGCTCTTACCTTGTGGAGATGGTCCATTCCAAGTCTTGGAGAGGATCAACAACAATGCATACAAGCTAGATCTTCCTAATGAATATGGCAATGTAAGTGCTACTTTTAATGTTTCAGACTTATCCTTGTTTGATAATGATGTAGATTTGAGGACAAATCCTTTTAAAGGGAGACGGGATTATGCGCTAAGGGCTTATCAAGGACATCAAGAGGGCTATGGAGATAATGGAGAGGATGAGCATGGAGTGCAAGGAAGCATGGAGAAGCTTGAAGATGTTAGACTTGCACACAAAGATGATTCAAGCTCATTGAAGTTGCCAAAGATGCCATTTGATCCATTGAAGATGCCAATAGGTCCAATGACAAGAGCAAGAGCAAAGAAATTCAAGGATGCATTAATGGGCCTTGTTCGAACTCATCTTGAAGACTTGAAGACCATTGAAGTTCAATTGAAGACATTTGAAGATGATTTGAGCAAAGAAAAACTCATTAATTTGCTAGTCATTGAAGCCTAAAAACAGGACAAGTCCTGCCCAGGATTTGACAACTCCTGCCCAGGACCTGGTCTGCTGAAAGACGGAAGAAAAATCAGAACAACTCCTGCCCAGGACTTGATAACTCCTGCCCAGGACTTGGTCTGTTGAAAGACGGAAGAAAATTCAGAACAAGTCCTGTCCAGGACTTGGACAACTCCTGCCCAGGACTTGTTGCGGGAAAACCTTATTTTTAAGTTTATTTTGTTATTTCAATTTCGTAGTAGGATAAGGAGTAGGATCCTTCCTTGCTCCTTCCTTTACCCATATGGCTTAGGATTTAGGTATTGTGCCCCCCCTACTACTATATAAGGGGTCCAATATCTCTTGTAAACACAAGTTGAGTTTATTAATAAATTGAGGTTTTCACCCAAATTGATTCTCTTAGCTTCTTTGTTCTAGTTTGAGCAAAACTTAGGCTTCTTCAATCTTGTAGAGTCCTAGCAAATAATTAAGTTGTGATAACTTGATTGTTTGTGAATCTTATGTTCTTGAGTTGACAATTGCAGGTCTAATTGAAGATTTAAGGCCGACGAAAGAAGAGGAATCACCTTGTGAAGGTCATCGATCTACTCATCTAGAAGTTGAAGGAGTTCGAGTCGAGTTTGATAGATTTTCAAGGCTAGATTTGAATCTAAAACAACTAGATTCGTATCAAAAGGGGGAGATTGTTGAACTCTATTGTTTTTTATGATAACAAAATAAACCCAATAATACATCTACTTAGTATGCAGTGAAGTCTTTAACAGTAGAAAGGTTAAGCATTGCAGACTCCTAAAAATAAAGCTTCATTAGTGACAATAATGTAGACAGATGCCACAAAGCCTTTGCAACATGAAGAGCTCAAAGTTTCCAAGAAAGATTATTTGAAGCCAAAGGCAGCAATTTCAGAATGCAAATTTCAAAATTAAAGAAGTACATTCAAGTCAGCATGCATGAAGATTATCCAAGTCAAGACAGGATTTCAAAGCTAGAAGAAGACTGGAAGATATTAGTGGGATTAATGGTCTGGAGATTAAAACAACTAGCAGCTACAGGACAAACAGTACAGATGCGCTGAAGCGATCAACGTCGTACGGACGCGCTAGAGTTGTCAACAGCTGGCGCGACTAAAAGACAAGAAAATGGGTGATCAATTTGAATTTCAAACTTAAACGGCTAGTTTGCTAGAGAGAAGTATATATACTCAAATCTAACCGTTTTAGTCTAAGTTTTGGAGCACCATTGAAGATCAAATACCTACTCTCTCCAGAATTTCAAAAATCCCTATAATCCAAGTCTTGCTCTCTTTAGAGTTTATTCTTATAGCTTGGATATTTGTAATAGCACTTAAAGTTCGTACCTTTATATTGTTTTAGGCCTGATTGTGTGTATTTAGATCTGATAGGATCGTTCTTACACTTTGATACTTTGTTTTCCTGTATTTGTTCAAGTGTGGGTTAGCACCTGGGATTGTTTTGAATGTCGGTTTGCACTCGGTGTCAAAGCTTTGGGTTTGAAGCTTTGGGATTGTAAAAAGGTGTTGTGAAGACCAGATTTACTTCACTGATAGTGGATTTTAAAATCCTTGGTGTGTGGTATCCAAGGTAGAGGACGTAGGTGTGAAAGGTCGAACCTCTATAAATCGAAGCGTCTTCAATCTTCCATCTTTTCTTCTATCATTCCAGTTTTATCATCTCTTAATGCTTTTTCTTTTCCACTATTCAGATGTTAACGTCTTTATCATTTTCCTTTATACTTTCACTTGCTTTCATTTGTTGTTTACCTTTCTGCTTTTCATTAGTGACTTTAATTGCATACTCTTAACTAGTGTCTTTAACACGTTTTTCGGAGAACTCAGAATTTCGATTAAGTGTTATTCACCCCCCCTCTAGCACATTTAAGTTTACCAACACGGTTCTCAACATGCTAAGCAATTCAGGCAATGGCTTGTCAACTTCATTCATGTTGTAATTCATGATGAATTGACTGTAACTCTCAGGCAACAATTGCAGAATTACATTAGTGGCCAACTCTTTGCCCAAAAGGAATACCAATCTCTCAAGGCTTTCAACATAGCCTATCCATCTTGAGAACATGTGTTCCCACAAGAGTCCCCTCAGCCACTTTGCATCCAAACAAGGCTTTAGAGACATCAAATCTCTTTTACCTAGCTTGTCCCTGATAAAGTTGTTTGAGATGCTCGATCATATCGAAAGCATCCATCTCCTCATGATGCTTCTGAAGATTAGGAGTCATGGTGGCAAGCATAAGGCAAGTGACATCCAAAGCGTCATCTTGATGCTTCTTATAAGCATCCCTTTCAGCCCTTGGGGCACTAGCAAGTGGTTCCTCAGAAAGGGTTCCTCAAGGACATACAATTTTCTTTCTTGTTTGAGGACTATCCTCAATTTTCTATACTAGTCCAGGAAATTTAATTCATTCAATTTGTCCTTCCAAGCATAGATCGCAATGAATGTGTGTTGGACGTGTTTGTTGCCATATAGTAATCTACAACAAAATCTGCAAATAAATATCATGATTTATATTCATTTAATTTAATATGGTGATTTAAATCAAATGAATAATTCCCACTATTTTTACTCGAATTAATAATCCTCACTATTAATTCGAAAAATTCTACCAAAAAATTTTCTAATGGGCCAAGATCCATATTTCACCTAAAGTTAAGTCAGCTTTGGCTGAACACCCAAATTTGGCTATTTAGGTAGGCAACTTTTTCCAATTGAATCTCATGCAACTCTTGGATAGTTGGGTGAACAACTCTTATTCTAATTTCATCTTATGAATGTCTCAACTCATTGCCTCTAGGTCCCCAATCCTATTGAGATGGCCTAGTTAAGTCGGGCCCAATGCTAGCTATTCGAATATCACTATTATCCTTTCACGCCTTACCAAGATTGAATTATGTACTTTGTTTTGGCAAACCCACAAAATTCGATCTAGGCTTTGACAAGAGCCACACATTGCAAGGCTTTCTGGACTTAATGTTTTTCTTGGAGGGATTTTTATTTGTGATCTCACCAATTTTAACTTGATAAAATTATTGATCATATCCATTACCAATAAGCATGCATCCCATTTAATCATGTATCTCATACATATATAAATGCAAGAAATAAACGTGACATGGTTATATCCCAATCTACATCGATTCTCTAAAGCGAAAAGAGAATCAACAATGGTCAACCTAGGGGTATATCTAGCTTCTTCAAGGTCCTCCTTGGTCTCCCATGCATGATGCCCATGTCATTGCTTTCCCGCTGGCACAGCTTCAGCCTTAAATTAAAACTATACTTTACATATAGCAGATTACTCGATTTACATTTGAGGGGAGTAAGGTGAGAAGAGAATGTACAATGAGAATTATATATAGAGATAGGCATGACACACAGGCCATATTTTAAAATTACAACCCTTGTAAAACCTATGGTCATGGGGCTATAACCATGCACCATGCTCAAACAACATAACACCATGCTATTTCATAAACAACAAATCAAAAACAATTTTATTCGACTTTCGAATTGCAACAAGTTAGGAACAATTTCTTTCATCGTTGAACTAATATAGACCAAGTGGCATGAATCAAATTTGTGCCTTAGATTAGCCATAAGTCTTCATAAAACATGAGCAATCGTAATTTGTACAGAAAATTCCAGCAAGTAGTCATGAGAAAGAAAATTCGAATTCACTAACTTTTAGGGATCGAAAAATTCTAAAATTTTCTAAATCTGTAGTTGAACCATTCAAATAAAATATACTAAAAATTCAACTTAAAATTCGACCTATAACCCATTTAATTAGACAATCTAAATCGGGTTAGGAAATCTGTTACAGAATTTTCTAGATTCAATGACCTTGGGGGAAAATTTCGAAAAACTAACTTTTAGTGATCCAAAAATTTCGAAATTTTAACTGTAACTAGTTTAATCGTTAGACTAAAACATATTAAAATTTCAGCTTAAAATTCGTTCTACAACTACCCCAAAAGACTTGTTGAAATTCTGACTAGAAACAACTATCAGTGTTTTTAAGAATTGTTGACACTCAACGAAAGAATTCCAAACATGAACTTTTCATGCTTAGAAAATTATGAAAATTTACATGGATCTAGTTTAACTATTAAAGTAGAACGTGTTAAAAAATCAAAATTAAATTCGAAGCCTAAGTCGTCAAACGAATTTTACATATCACATATGAAATCAAAAAAACATCATATCGCATATGAAATCATAACCAGAGATCATGCGATTTAACCAATCCAACTTGGGACTTCGTAAGTCGCTCTAATCACAATGAAGGGAAACCAATAACAAAACAAATACGCTGCGGAAAAATAAAATTGGTTCCTACCCAGAATCCTTACAAAGATGAGCCAAGTGGTGATTGAAAATATACCTTAAGAAGCGAAATCACAAAAAGATTTGGAGTTCAAAACCACTGTAGCGAAATCCTTCTTGGTTCTTGCCTCTAAGGAGTCCACACGATCAACAAGCAATCAAGATCGAATCTTGAGTCTCTTTCGTGTTGTGCTAGCAAAATGTCAGAGAAATTTTCTTTTTAGAAACGATTGACGGCTTAGAATATGTGTTAGCCTATTTCCCTAGGTAAAATAACACTTATTTATACCTAGATTAAGACCAGTTTGATAGACCATGATTAAACCCTTTAATCATGATAATTGGGCCACTAATTTGGACTTAATGGACCAATTATTTAATTGGTCTTTTGGGCATAACCCAACACAAATTTCATATAGTTGGGAAATTATTAAAAAGAAAATTCCAATTTCCATTTACGTTCAATCAATCATTCAAATGAAACTTTTATATACTAAATTGAGAACAAAAGAATACCTAAACACATGCGTCTTTGCTCGTTTGAATGAATATATCTTTTTCAATGGTAAAAAGAACAGAGCTTATCATATCTTTATCAATATAATCGAGGGGTTTGCTTTTGCAATTTATTTGTAAAATCAGTTCTTGTTATTCATTTTCGATCAATCAAAATAAGACACCTTCAATTTATAGTACTAATCCATATATTATAAAGAACAATAAGCAGAGGAAGTGAAAATACACAAAAACCAATCTAAAGATTTGAGGTCATTGATTTACCTACTATTGAGTTTAGCTTTAAGGTCATTTCAACTCCATCACAAATAGTGATGGGCACCCTATTTCTCTCACATTTAACCCGTTTAATAGACCCGACCCGATTTAACTTGAGCTACCCTATTATTCAATGGATTTTTGGGTGTTTTGCTTAGGAGATAAAAAGTAAAAACAAAGATTAAGAAGCCAGGAGCATGAGAGACCGACAAAAATAGAGGAGAGAAGGGAAAAGCACGTCAGAGATATCAGATAAGAGAGTCAACCGAAGCGAAAGGCAGAGGGGAGAAGAAAGAGGAAAGGGAGGAGAGGGAAGGAGGAGGAAACCGGGAAAGAAAAGGGACCAGAAGGAGAAGATAGAGAGAGGATGACCAGGAAGAGAACACAGAGGGAAAAAATCAAATTTGGCGATAGAGATGTGTAAGCAGCCAGGTTCCCTCTTTTTTTTTTTCTTTCTTCTTCTCTTTTGTTTTCTTCATTCTTTCTTAGTCGGAAAATTAATGGTCTTATCGATTATGGCATGTCGGATTCGATGTTGTTGCTGGCGAAAGGAGCACCGAGTTTAAAGCCTGCATTTTTTTGGTGTTGCATTTTATTTCGTTGAAACTCTCTTCTCATCCTGCTCATCCTTTTTTCTATTTGTCCTCTTACAGCCAAGTGTTTGAATGCTAATTAGGTTTTCAACTCTAAAAAAGTGCATAACTGTAGAAAGTTTGGAAAAAAAATGAAAAAGATTTAAATAAAAAAAAACCATCTTTCTTTTCAGGTTTGGTAAGTTTGAATTCCAATATTGTCTATGTTCTTTGGTACAAAATAAATGTCCAAATCCATTGCTCTCATGTTGTTGCCACTACAACAAAATAGGATTTTAGAGACAAATAATAAGAGGCAATTACATCTTTTGCCTCTAAATTAGAGTTATTAGAGTCAAATATAACATGTGCCACTATTTGTATTGTTATTTGCCTCTAAATCAAAAGTTTTGGAGACAATTCAAGTAAATGGCACTATAAGACAAAATAATTGTTGCTAAATTGAAACTATTAGAGATTGTTATTATTGTTGCTACACTTGATGATATTTGCCTCAAAAGATTGTGTGGGTAAATGAATTAGTTAACATTTTTCACAAGGAAAAATAACATGGCAATGGAGGGAGCTCAAAATTTTGAACTGCCGCCTATTATCTTAACCCTTTGCATTCAAAAACAATTATCTATGGATCTGCACTTAATTTTCCTCCATCATAGCCTAACCAACATCGATTTTTTTCTCAACCATAATCTCTCCACTATCTACACGATAGCCCCTTGATGTATTGGATTCTCAACCATAATCTCACCAATGCTTTATGGGAGATTGTTGATCTTTTGGCCAAGGCCGAACTTCAAAGCTTTTTTGAACACACTTGGTTAGGCTAACTCACTCAAGCTATTCCTTTCTCCTCTAGAATAATATGAACAGAATGGGAAAATCTTCATTGTAGAATTAAATCCAATCTTTTAGATGGCCATAACCATCTGAGGAGGTTGGGACCTAATACCGAGGTAATTATTTTTTATACTGATATGATCATGGCTTTTATCTTTATTGTGTATAGATGGAGATTTATAACTCTATATTACAAAGAAAGATGGTGCTCACAAGGTGTTTGTTTTTACACTCGTGAGAAGAACTTTTTAGTTATGAAGTAATTTTATTGTCAGATTTTTTGTTAATGGAAAATAAGGAATTATCCTTCTTTTTTTTCTCTGGCAAAAGAAAAACCTTCTTTTTTTTTCTCCATCTTGCAGATCTTGTTACCCAATCTAATCATATTCAACGTATCCAATGTGAGTATTTCTTTAGTTCTTTTATTTTTATTTCTCTTGAGTGCTTTAAAGGTATCAAGAATTTTAAATTTTCTAGTTATTTCTTTTTAAGTGCAAAAACTTAATCATTATTCTTTCTCTTGCAGCAAGCATCTCCAAGGACTTCTAACAAATCTCCAACCAACTATAAAGCACCTATTACAAGCAAGGAAGCTATAGGCAATATATGATGGCAAATTCTGGAATGTTTTGTTTCGGTTTTAGTATCATTTTGTTTCAAAATTTATGTAAATTGGTGTTTTAATTACAATATTTCCAGATATTGGATTCTTGTACCTGTGAAATCATGTAAAATGTTTCATGTATACTTTTAACAAAAAATTTAATAAATAACTATTCAATTTTTGGAACATGGGAATTTTATTTATAATATTTTAATTATGTAATAAAAAATGTATGTGCATTTCCTAATGGAAATCTAGCCATATAATCAGAGGCAATTTTAATTTTCCTGTGAGGTAAGCCTATTCATCCATTTTGTTCTTTGGAATCCATGATTAGAGGCATTAATATTCGCTTCAAAATTTTGTTATTAGAGGCAAATAAAATTGCTCTTCAATAGTTAAAATAAAGGCAAATGAAAAGCTACTATAGGTTGTTTTCAAAGGCATATTTATTTGTCTCTATAAATTGAATGAGAGGCAAATTTAATTGCCTCTAATCAACCGCTAAATACATTTAGCGACTGGACTATTGAGGACAAATATTATATCTGCCTCTAAATCATTTGGAGGCAAATAATTGACTTTTAGGGACCAATATATATGTCTTTATAAGTGGTTTGTGTTGTAGTGTGCGACTGAATTAATAATAGTATTGTCTTATTCTTATCTGTATTTTTAACCATTTTCAAGAGGAATTATTTGCATTTTTCTTTAATATATTAGGTATTACAGAATTTTCTGAATATCCATCATAGGGGGAAGTTGGACCACAATAATCTTCTATTTATGGAATAGAAGTCTTTATGGGCATTGGACATGTATGTGATCTTTTTTTTGTAGGTACTAGAGTTTCAATTACATGGTTATTGCCTCTTGATGTGTCTTTTTCAGTTAATGGCTTTTGGAGAAATTGTTGAATGCATGTGGTCAGTATTTCTGTATTGGCTCATATTGTTTTCTCCATCATAATAGGTACACCTACTGAGTAATTATTCTTCTTTTGCAGGTTTAAAGTTGCTAAAGTAGAAAGCTGACCAGTAAGAACAGGAATTAGGCCTTTAACGAAGTTATAAACTCTTCTTCTAAAACTGTCACTCTCTATTCAACACTTTGAATATTTTAATTTTTGTTTGTTAGTTCAATACCTGATTGAAATTGGTTGGCTAACTCATCTTTTTTCAACAACCTATATCATGAATATATATTGGATGCATAGTTTAATTCTTCCATGATTGTGGGGATGAAATAAAAGCTTAGAGGATTTGGGAA
Organism: Corchorus olitorius; assembly: GCA_001974825.2. Classification (NCBI taxonomy): domain Eukaryota; kingdom Viridiplantae; phylum Streptophyta; class Magnoliopsida; order Malvales; family Malvaceae; genus Corchorus; species Corchorus olitorius. The sequence continues at coordinate 17,334 of AWUE01024618.1, forward strand.
AGGCATGGTCCAAATTATTTGGTCAAATACTGTTTTAACGACTTTGTAAGGTGGGGTGGAGTAAGGGCTTATATTGGTATATGAATCTATGTGGATTTCCAAATATAGACTTGCGCCATTAATTTCTTTTTCCTTTACAATTGTGTTTTAAAAGTTTAGTTTTGAAATTTTTCAAGAAATAAACATCTAATGAGGTTAAACTTGATGATTCCTTTAAATAATGAGTAAGCTATTTTCATGTTACAGATTATTGGCTATCTGCAAGCAGTTTAATCTCAGTTCAACAAGTAAAGGCCTTGTTAATTTGCCAATGTGATGTTTATTGGAACCTGATACAATTACCATCTGTGAATCTTTGCCAATTTTTTTGTTATATTAGTTGGTCATGTTATTATTTGAAAGAAAATTGCTTACTTGGATCTCTGTTTCAGGTTCGCATTTTCAAAAGCTGCTTATTCTTTCTTTGATTTCAAGTTTTATGTCAAAGTTGATGATGATAAAGGGAAGTAGCCAACCTATCTATTTTTGTGGTATGCTGGTTTACCTTCCATTTCTTAAATGTCATCATCCTTCCAGCATTTGTTATAAAAACATTTTGGAAATGTTAACTGTCATAATATTTTTGTAGTCATTTCAGTTAGGTCATTAAAAGAATCTTTTAGCAAAGTTGTTGGTTTAAGGTGTTGTTCATAGAAGAATAAGTCTGAGGTGTTGTTCATAACAGTTAGTTAAAATAAGTTTGAGGTGTTGTTCTTCTGTTGGGTTATGTAGCTATATCCTTTAAGCTTGGATTCAAGAAACTATCAATTCCTTAAGATGACCATCGGGCATTTTTATGAGACTGTTTATCAATATATTTATATAAGGCAATAGTTGCAAACATACAATAGTTTCATAATTTCTTGAAATTGTAGTCAATCAGTATATTGGAGAAAATATCTTTTTTTAACTGCTAAAATAATTGATCAGTTATTTTCGTTTCTTTTGTTTGACTCAATTATTTTCATTTTTTATATCTTCTTCAAAATTATTGGCTTAACCACCATGATACCTATTTTTTCTTCTTCCAGTTACATTCAATCTCAATTTAAATGACTGCAACAATTAAAATGTTGCAAGTTCAGCAACAGTTTGGTTCCTTCAGTAGCTGTTGCTGGGGGGTTTGTGTATAACAATGATGCAGGCAATAACATTGGTGGATACTTTCCAAGGCTTCAACTGCAGCTACTGAACTGATTTCTCACACTAACAGATCAAAATCAACTTGAGGTCTAAAATTTTTACCCAATGTATACCATGTTTCCTACATCTTATCCTTTTGTCCTCTGTCTAAGAATGTACACTTTATCCTTAGCTTATGAGTACATCTTTAGGAGAACTTTTTGTTTTATGTACCTACTTGGATTATGTATTTACCTTATCAAAGATAGTTATACATCATGTCAAGTATCAAGGATGTATTTAGATTAAACTTAAACTGTCTATGCTCAGAACCATATGTGCAAGATTCTTTCAAGCAAATATATCAATGCTATAAATGAATTTAAATTAAAAAAAAACAGTAATAATATCGTCTGCGCAACAAAGCTTGCGGGGCAAAATCTAATACGTCAAGTAAAAACGTAAGAAAAAGGAAAAGAAAAGAGACCAAAGGAAGAAATAAAAGATAGTTTTCGCGTACGTAACTGTAATTTGCACTTTCGAAATCAAATACATAAAGAATTTCACAACAATAAAAGAGATTGTATGTATATAATATACACGTTTATAAAAACTGAATATAATGATATATATAGTCAACTCTAGCTACGATCTTCTTTCTGCAAAGTAAATATTTATATAGTACTTGTTTAATTTGACGTGTCATTAAAGAAGGAGAGCACATATTTATAGTTTAAAGGCCCACCTAAATGATCTTTAAAAATGAAGCATAAGATCATATTTCAATCTTGTTAATTAAATTTCAAAACCATATAATATATATTTGGAAGGGAGGAGATTAGTTGAATATATGTTGAAAGGACACTTTGCCCTTTACATTTTAAAAATTACAAATATAGGATACACGGTGTCCTGAACTTTAAATTGTGTCCACATTTTTTCGTGAATTTGAAAAATCAGGGTAATTTACCTCATGTTGTGACTAATAGATTTCCTAAATCTAACAAGATATACTGACGTAGCCAAATTTTGTTGGCGTGCCTTTTCAACGTCAACGTTCATTAATAAGCCTCCACAAGAAAGGGTTGGGCTTAGGAGTGAAACCTCTAGAATCCAAAAATATGTCCAAAAGAGCAAAACCCAAAACGTCAAAGGCTTTTGTCTTGGCTTTAGCCCTATCTCAATAGCTTCAGACATTTTATTTTGGACTAACCTAATCTTACAATTACAAGTAGTAAAAGTTAATGATGACAATGGCCAATGGGTCAATGGCAATCTGCTCTGGTGGTGCTAATCTTCTTCAGTGGAAGAATTCCACTTCTCATTCTTCAGGTTCTTCATCATTTTGCACTAATCTAATTTCTGAAATCAAAATTATCAGTAAAGGATGCAAATATGCCGGCCAGTCTTCTATTTTTTCTCAAATCAAATTCTTATGAACAATGATACTTAAGTAATACAAGTTATTGGTAGTGATTACTATGAGGCTTTCAATGGCAGAGAACATTACCTAAAAATGTTCAAATTCGTTCCAATCCTAAAAATGTGCGGTATCTCTTTTATCGGTTGATGTACTATAATCTTTTTAGGGGTTTATGAAGTAAAAACTGCAAATTTATGGGTGAATTTGGTTCTTGACTTGTTCTAGTGATCCGAGGGCTCAAGCTGATGATGAAGACATGGCTATTATCAATGTCAGCATTATCAAGTCTGATGATTGTATCCGTTGCAGTTACTTTAGCCTTCTTTGACTATATGAAACCAACTTTGTGTTAAAAGTGGAAAATGCTCAGTACAAAATCTGATTTTTGTATGTGCAAATGTTTTAGTAGCCAAATGAATTTTGAGATCATATTCACTTTGTGACCTTATAGCAATCTTGTGATATAGATACACACTTTGTAAATCTGCATTTCTCTAACTTTATAGGGAGCTTCAAGACAATTTTGCTTTGGTGGACCTTACGGTCATGGACAACAAATACGAGAAGGTGGAAACATATCCATCAAGTTGTCTTCTATGGGATTGAATCATCAAATTGCACTAGTTGTGGTCATGTAACAACTTTATAGGTGAGCAACAAGTTAACTTCAATTCCATCTTAATTAGTAAATATATCTCATAAAATTCTGGAAAAGTCTATTACAAAATCAAAGTTGCTCTGTATGTTATAAGAAATACTACTTGTTTGACATCAAGGTGATGTTTAGTCTTGTTTTTCATTGGCCGGTCTTTGTTGCTTGAGCTTGGATATAGTCATAGATACTGTAGAGTTAAAGTAAGTGCTTGAATTCTTGTGGTGGTTCAGTTGCTTTTGTCTAATGGCGAATGGTTATCAAATTTGTTAAAGTTTATTGATTTAGGTCAAGGCAACAAGTGTTACATCTTCTCCTTTGTGTTCTTCTCTTCACCATCTCCTTGTTTTGCCTTTTTAATTTTTGCAATTGCTTATGAAAGTAGTAAACAACAAAATACATAATAGGACTTGTGAGACATCTGAAACTTGCTTTGTTCTCTATATACTTAATGGTGTTTAGCAGCAACCTATATTTTATACAGTTCTGCGTTTTTCCGGCAACCTTTTTATTAAATTCAGGCGTGTATATTGATTTCAGGTCATGGACCATTCTGAATATTGACATTTCATATTATAGAATTAATTATATTTTCCCTTTGTTTGTCTAATCATCACTTGTGCATGTGTAGATTGAAGTTTTCAGAGAAGCTACAATATTCATGTGTGTGCTACAACAAATTGAGCTCATGCATGGTGTGGTCTTGAACTTTGTTAAAGATGGAAAGCGATCTGTGCTTTGGAAATACCTAATTTGACAGTTTGTGCATGCGGCAACACACCATTTTCTTATCTAGAAAAGCTTTTCCTAGCATCAAGATTCATCATTATAGTAGATCATAAGACATTGAAACGAAAGAAGTTGATGAATGAGTTTGTTGATTAAAGCAGATTTATCTAAACCATATGTCCATACTATATCATAAATCTAATGTTAGACAAGTGCATGTTCATGAATTACGATTCTTCAATAAGAGAGAACAGCGATACATCCAGCTTCAATATTTGCATATTCAACTCAAATGATTATGAATTTCTCCGTTTCTTCTTCGACAGTGTACCAGGTCACAAGATTGGACTCCCATGATTGCCAACAAAACCTTGGAATGGGAATAAAAATTTTGGTTTTTTGGTCATTTTTGTTCATCTAGGAGATAGGGTCTGAGAATTTGACAACCATTATTTATACTGTAAAGCTACAAATCTTGTATTTGAAAGTCATAACTCATACAAGCACAATAACATGAAGAAAGGTCTAACAAAAAGTGTGAAACTTCTGATGTTTTATGACATAATAGAGTAACAAAGTTGTCTTAACTTTAACATGTCTTGTTCTTGTTCAATACTTTATTCGTTAAAGCTATGTAAACTTACTTGAACGACATCTGTTCTATAGAGTCGTACCTCGGTATCCTTTAGCACAAAAAAACTATGTAAACTTTGAAATAATTGAAAGAGAGAGAGAGAGAGAGAGAGAGAGAGAGAGAGAGGATATTAATCAGATGTACATAATGGATGTTTAAGCTAACAAAATGTTTGTGTACATATAGATTTTTTTTGTTTTTTCTTAATAAACAATATAGAGATGTTAGGCTCTAGTATTTAGTAGCCTGGGAACATTGGTGGAGGTGGCGATGAGTATTGGAATCCCAAGTTTGGTGGGAGGACAATATCTTCGTCAGAAGCAACAGGAGTTGGAGATGGAATTGGAGCTGGAACTGGCGGTGGTGGTGACTGCACCGGAGGGGGTGGAGATTGTATATGTGGTGGTGGTGGAGGTGGCGAGTAGACGGGTGGTGGTGGTGGAGGTGGCGAGTAGACGGGTGGTGGAGGGGAGTAGACTGGTGGTGGCGGTGGTGGTGGTGACTGGGCAGGTGGTGGAGGAGAGTATACGGGTGGTGGAGGAGAGTAGACTGGTGGAGGGGGTGAAGAAACAGGTGGTGGTGGCGAACTGACAGGTGGAGGGGGTGGAGAATGGACAGGTGGACGGGGGTGGTGAGTAGACTGGTGGTGGCGGTGGGGAATAGATTGGTGGAGGTGGAGACGAAGATACAACTGGTTGTGGCGGTGGGGAATAGATTGGTGGAGGTGGAGACGAAGATACAACTGCTGGTGGAGGTGGAGACGAAGATACAACTGCTGGTGGAGGTGAACGATTCCGTCCAACAGGAGAATCAGTGATTGGGTCGTCTTCTTCTTCTTCAGGTGAAGGTGTCGGTAGGGGTTGGATAGTTGGTTTCTCTGGTTCTTCTGAATTGGGTGCTGGTGGCGGTGGTGATTGCTTTGGTGGCCTAATAGGAGTCACCGGAGATTGATCATATCCATCAGGTGCAGGTGCCGGTGTTTCTTGGACAGGTGGTGGAAGAGAGTAGACGGGAGGTGGTGGGGAGGAGTAGACCGGGGGAGGGGTGAGTAGACTGGTGGAGGTGGTGAATAGATAGGTGGTGGTGATTGCTTTGGTGGCCTAATAGGAGTCACTGGAGATTGATCATATCCATCAGGTGTAGGTGCCGGTGTTTCTTGGACAGGTGGTGGAGGAGAGTAGACGGGTGGTGGTGGGGAGTAGACAGGGGGAGGAGGTGAGTAGACTAGTGGTGGTGGTGGTGGTGATTGCATTGGCGGCGGTGGTGATTGCTTCGGTGACTCGGGTGCTGGTGGTGGTGATTGCTTTGGTGGCCTAATAGGAGTCACCGGAGATTGATCATATCCATCAGGTGCAAGTACCGGTGTTTCCTTCTTAGGTGGACTACTGTATACCGGAGGAGATGATTGCTTATGCTCCTCTGGTGTTTCCTTTTTAGGTGACGTAGGTGTCTTTGTTTTGGGCGTTGATGACCCTCCACCACCACCACCACACTTATCCCTGCTACAATCCACGGGACGGCTCACCACAGCGGAGCATTCCTTAGCCGACTTCTGCTTAGGCCTACCAGCCAAACAATTGCTTGTGTCATCCAACGCAATGTCCTTCCTAGAAGGTGGTAAACAAGCACTGGCCTCTCCCTTGAAATAGTTATAAGAGAACGTGAAATTCGCCAAGCACGAAAGCTTGCAAACATTCTCCAGAACAATTCCTGTCAGCTTGTTGTGTGAAATATCCAATGCCTCAACCTTTTTCAAACCAAAAAATGTTTGTGGCAAGCTCCCTGTAAATGAGTTCTTGCTGGCATCGAACACCGTAACGTTGCCAAGCATTCCAACTTCTGGCGGGAAACAACCGCCAAGATCATTGTTCATGAAAATAATCTCGTTCAGGTTCGCCATCTTCCCAATGCTACTTGGGATACATCCACTAAATTTGTTGTTGGCAAATGTTAGAACTGAGACAGTTGATTTCCCTATGGTTTCAGGAATGGTGGAAGTGAACCTATTGTCGTTCAAGAGCAATGCGTCAAGACCCTTTTCGAAAATTTCCGGCGGTAATTTCCCTTCGAAATCATTGAACCTGATGTCGACGTACTTGAGCTCCGGCCATGTTAGGACTACTTTGGGGAACGGACCGACAAATCGGTTGTTGCTGACGTCAAACTCATGCATAAGTGTAAGCTTAGACAATGTCTTGGGAATGATTCCACAAAACCTGTTTGAGTTAATGTGGAACAATGCAAGATCTGTCATGTAGCCCAACTCTGCCGGAAGGTAACCAGCAATGTCGGCATGGTTAAGATCGACGCCGGCGACAACGGTCAAGTTGGAGTCATCCATTGCTGGAGCACAGAAGATGCCGGTGTAGGAACAGACATCAGGGCCATCCCAGTTTCCAGTTACGTTCAATGGATCAGAATACATGGCGTTTTTCCATTTCTGAAGGGCAAAGTAAGCCTTCTGGAGCCTTGGGTTAGGGAAAGTGAGGTTTCCGGTTTCACATTCGGCTAGAAGTTGGTCATTTTCAGGGAGGGTTAGGAGCTGGCGTTGAGCAATATAGGATGCTTGGGCGTCTGATAATGCAAAGCTGAGTGTTGATAAGGATGAGAAAAAGAAAAAGCATAAAAGAAAGCAGCCAAAGACCTGCAATCTTTGAGGTTTAGCCATTTGCTAACCACCTTGGAAGGCCCAAGGCTGCTTATTGAAGGCAAAATTTGCTTCTCAAGAGGGGAGGATTATTATATCGAGGGAAGATACATGGAAAGTTGGTTCCGGTTTTACCACCGGAAAGTTTGTTAGGTTCCTTTAGACGCCACAAAAAATTTGGACATACCTCTAATTTTGGAGACATTTTTGGGGAAGAGATTGCTTTGTTTGCTAAAAACTACTATAGCTAAAAATAAACTATTTGACCCAGTTTCTAAGCTTTTCTTGCCAGACATGAGAACCATTTTTCTATGTTTTGAATGGCTTCAAGGCATTCATATAGGAATGAAGAAGCAATGGATTGACTGGTTTCTGATGAATTGATATTGTGATAGGAAATATGATTTGCTTTTCTTTTGGTTTGAATATTGGAAAGAAAATAAAAGTTAACGGATGATTTTTCTCATAGGAAATAAGGTTACATTAGGCATCTATCTGCATCATATATACTCTATAGACGTTTCATATATGTCACACATTACTGCATTCATCAGATTTCCATGTTTAAACAAATATGATATATAATCTAAAATAAGTTTCAATTGACAATATTGTACAATGATAGAGCCAAATTCAACCCATCCTTGACAGCCACCTAAAAAAGAAGAGGCGTATTGTCTTGGTATAATCTTGATTGGTCGTTACATCAATACATATACTGGGAGCCTTGTCAGCATTTGTCATGTTAAGTTTGTTAACAATTCTAAGGAAAATGGAGCAAGTGTTAGTTTGCAACTTAAAGAATGAGAATGTATATATATGAACTAAGGGCCATGAAAATTTGTCTTATTTTTGGCATATTTCATTGGCACTGGTAGAAGCTAAGAGTTATCTTCTGTCAAAAGTTGGGAATTGAAAATGAAATATATGATGGAACAAAAAAGGGAATGTTACGAGTATTTGTCATGAGCAACCAGTTCTTGAAGTTCCTGATGAAGTCACGTTTGAAGATGATCTGGGATCTACAACAGCTGAACAGATGTGTGAAGAGAACATACTACTTTTCCAGAGGTAAAGTGTTATGATTATTGTAAACTCTGCTTAATTACTTCAAGATTTCTTCTTTGTTAATCGAAGTTCAGCTTTTGTTCATTAAAAATAAATTGATGGGTGTTTAATCCGAGATTTTCTACTTAGTTGAGGCTTCGATATCCTCTGATGCAGGTGTGATGAATACATGCAGAAGGAGGCCGAATTGAGACTGACGGTACGTGTTACTTGCTAAAAAATCATTTTTGATTGTAAACTATGATTACTTATGTTATCAAGTAATAAATAAATTTGGTTCTAATGTTATTCGTTGTTTGCCATTCCTGGAATAGGTAGATTGAAGAATTAGAGAGGCAGTTGGAGAGAATGAGAAGCAAGTGTGCCCAGCTTTCTTCTCACATTGAGGCTAAACAGAAACTGAAGGTTATATAAAACAACTCTACTGGAAAGGTTACTTGAACCTAAAGCAATTATCTTCCACCAGTTGTTCCTTTCATCATCAACATGTACAGAACAATTTCTGAAGAAAAATGCCTTGATATGACTGAGAAGGACAATGAGGCGGCATTGGAGAACAGAACTCTGACCACTAGTATCCATAATAGTCTTCCAAACTGAGATTGAAAAAGAAAATTTAGACAGAAACATGACAAGGGTAATCGTTTGGATGTCTGTTGATAGTTTGTCGGAGTTGTATCTCTTGTTCTTCAAGGTTAGATGGTGGATGATCATATACATCAGAAAACAACTCTGTAAGTGGAGGCTTCTCTGTTTTCTCTGCCACTTGAATTGCTTGCAATAGCTGCAAAAAAGTTGCCATGTATATTATATTACTAAAAGATAACAATAATATATAATGCGAAGTCTGGCAATCAAAAGTACTGCTGATGATTAAAATCACCTGTTTTCTGATACTGTTTCGAAGCTCAGTTTCTTGTTGTTCAGTCCACCAGCCATTACTTTGAACCCAGTTTCTAAATCTGTTTACAGGGTTTCTACCCATTTTCCAGTAGTCAATTTCATCAAGCTCTCGATACTTGGTGGAATCATCAGATGTGGAGTGGTGTCCAACTCTGTATGTAAGGGCCTGGAAGTGATCACATCAAAGTTTATAAACACACAACAAATAAATTGCTTCAGATTTTCACTGGGTACGTAATAACAACTCACCTCAATAAGAATTGGTCTTTGTTCATTGATAGCCATTTCACGAGCAGCAGAAACTGCAGCATAAACAGCGAGCGCATCGTTTCCATCCACTCTGATGCTTCTGATTCCATATCCTTGACCCTTTACAACGATGCCATCACCTGCCAAAGACAAATGAGTTTTTTCAATGGTTTTTTTTTTTTCCTTTTAGAAAACAACAATGAGGAAAAAGGTAGTGGTAATCTACTTCGAAACTGTTCTGAGACATGGGTACTAATTGCCCAGCCATTGTTGCGGCAGAAAAAAATGACAGGGGCTTCCATTACTGCTGCAAAGTTCAAACCAGCATGAAAATCTCCCTGCAACATGAAAATAATGTATTATATAAGACATGAGCAACTAGGCATATAAAATTCGCTATGGGGTATTTGGCCTAGTGGCTAGGGTTCAATCCCTACCAACCTCAAAAAAATGTTAATTTCCTATGGACTTTATGTGTGTACTCACCTCGCTGGTGCCACCATCTCCAATGTATGCGACAGCACAAGCTTTTTTATTATCCATTTTAAGAGAATAAGCTATGCCTGCAGCTTGAGGAAGTTGTGTCCTGCCAAAAAAAAAATCAAGGCAATGTAGATTTTTGTGAGGTTAATTAGCTAGAATTGAGGAAAATTTAGTACTAGTTTAACATAGGAAATTACAAGAAGTCATACGCAATAGGGGAAGAAATGGTGACAAAATTGTGCTTTTTGGACCCATAATGAATTGGCATCTGCCGGCCTTTTCCATAATCAGCCTTGTTCCCAAAGCACTGGTTGGCGAATTCTTGCAATGTGAAACCCCGCCATAACAAAACTCCCGGTTCACGGTACTGGCATTGCATTAGTTGAACAATGCATCAGTTTAATTAAGTAGCATAATTAATCATGTCAGGTACTAGTTTTCACTTAATCATTTCCTTGCTTGTTTTAGTCTTAGTATATTGTATTCCAAATAACAGAAACACTCTTTTTTTTTTTTTTGCTCTGATAAGGGTAATAAATTGAAAAAGTGTAAAGTTAAACCTGTGGCAAGATAATGTCTTGTTCAGTAAGGGCTGCTGCAGATGCAATGTTAATGGCTTCTTCACCAGCTGAGGTCAAGTAGAAGGATATTCTTCCTTGCCTTTGTGCTTCATAAAATGTACTGTCCATTATTTGTAGAGTCACCATCTTACTGTACATTTTTACTGCAACTTCCTTGCTTACCTGTTACGTTATATTCATGATCAATTTCGAGTTCTATATAATTTTGTCAAACAATCTTTGTAAATAATAATGGGGAAATGGAAAGAAAACCTGTGGAAAATCACTGTCCATAATTAGCTGTCCATCATCATTCAGGACTCGAAAGCAGGGTATTCTTTTGTTTGAAGATTCTGAGATGAAATTCATTTCTGAAGTATATGTAACTTTCCCACCAGGAAAATCCAGGGACTGCCATGCCAATTACAGATTTTTGAGTTTTACAATTCAACATTAATTCACTTTAAAAACAGAATATCTTGGGGCAATTTTCAGTGACAAAATTTCATTGGAAAAAGAAAAAGAAAATATGCTTTAAGTCAGTCACCTTGTAATAAGTGGGTTGGATTAGATTGTGTCGATAAATGAGATTATATGATCCCATTTTGGCATTCATAAAGTTGAGCAAGAAATGTTGAGAGATTGAGATGAAGTAGTAGTATATTTCAACTTCCAAGTCATAAAAGTTGGGAATGTCCAGAAAGTGACACTCATGGCCATAATATATAATATATAATAATAATAATATAATAATTGAATGAGTGTAGTTTCTAGATAAGAATACTGAAAAAGATAAGCATGATCGATTGATTGTGACAGAAAAAGGAACAGACTAGGTAACAAGGAAATTGGGGAGTACGTGGTGGATATAATAAGGCAAAGGATTTTTGCTAAGGCTCAAGAGTTCAACTACGAAACGTCTACTTGTTGGCTGATCTATTGCCAACCAAGCAGCTGCTTCGTCGGCTTTAAAAGGAAACTATTGCTTTCTTGGGCATTGTCCTGTGCATATAGCTAAAAACACAGTCCAAACTCCAAACCTTCTGTACTTTTTGTTAATTTTCTTTCTTATGATAACGTTGTGTTGATGCAAGATGTATTCACGTCACCCTTTTTTCTTATTTTGAGGTAAGAAGAAAAATTGTACTAATTCTTAATTAAATCTCACCCAAAAAGGAAAAAGAAGTTAATTATGGGTTAGGAACTTAGGATAAGCACGTTATCAACCACATTTATTACTATTTAATTTTATTTTAATATATAAGAAAAATAGAGTAATATAAACAAACCTAAACCTTGTTTATCTAAACTGATTTTGGGATTTAACATTTTAAGTGGTATCTTTTCAAAAATTAAAAAACCATTTTAAGTGGTATGATGAGGATTGAAGTGTGCCAAAAGAATGCAAATTCCACCCAAAAAAACTGAAGGGAATGCAAATCACAAATTATCAAAGAGACTTAGGGGCTGTTTGATAAACCATTGAAAATTTTCAAATCATTGAAAATGAAAAATTTCAATACTTTAATTTTTTCAATGCGTTTGATAATCAATGCTAGAAAATCACTTAATTTAAAGTTTTCAATGAAAAAGTATTGGAAATAAAAAGTAGGTCTAAGGTTACTTTTTCTATTCAACAATATTATTTATGGAAAGATTTAAACAATAATGTTATATTCTTTCCTTTTATCAATAATTCTTTCCTTTTTAATTGTTATCAATGTAATTTTTAAATATTTTCATACAAAAATATCAACAAAATGTTTTTTCTTACATCTCACATTAAGTAATTTATCAAACAGTTTTTTTACCACAAATTTAGTATTAAATTCAGTAGCCATAAAGATTCAGTGCTTAAATTTTCAGCACTTAATTTAACAAACAGGACCTTACTTGTGTTCTATAAATAGCAACTTCATCATGTGCATCCACTAATTTTGAATACAACACCTTCTAAAGCGTGTGTCACTTTTTTCGATAGAAACAAGGTTAATTTTATAAAATTATTTAAAATATACTATTATTGATTAGGTCTTTAAAATCTTTCATTTTACAATCACATAATAAGTTATAAATTGTTTATGAATTTATAATCATATAAGTTTTATTTAAAGCTTTTTACTGAAATTGCTAAAAGGATTCTCTCCATTAGTGGACATGTCCACTGCACCTTACATATATTCATCTAAGGACAAGGCTATGTGTATTATCCCTAGACACACTATTTTTATACATTATCATTTATAACTGTTGGATGTGAATTTGATTTAAATAACAATCATTGAATATAAGTAATGTAGCAAAGTAATGTGGCTTATGGTAGTGCAAAAAACTTTACCGTTCATCTAATGGCTCCTATGCATATATATTCTCTCTCCTAAGTTATCGTTTCAAATTCAGAACCAATGGATCAAGTATAAAAAGTGCAGTAGATAGGTCCATTAGCGGAGAGGATCCTCATCCAACTAATAATTACATCGAATTAATTCTCTTGACATGATTTCAAGTTATTTGGAGGATGTAATTAAATATTGTCCTCTTATAAAATCAAATTAATTAATTTGACCGCTAATTCTTCATGACTTGGTGGTAAAGAGATTAAGAAAGTCGTATGGCTTCCGTCCTTGTTATCCACTCTCCCCTCAACAATATGTGATCGTTAGAAGAAGAGTTAATTAAATACTCTGTTAAAGGAATAGTACCTTTTCTTTTTGTTACAATTTACAAATATTACCTATTCCCTAACTTAAATCGTGATAGAATTGCCCTTATGGGGTAAATTAGTAAACAACAGGTAATTAATAGTAGTAAAATATTTTCCAAAGAGTCAAAGGAGTAGATAATATAGCAATATAAAAACATGTTAACAATAGTCAAAACAATAGTCAAAGTTCAAACCACTATATACTAACAAATTAATAAGTAGTATATATAATAATAAGCAGGGCTTACTCTGTATGATGTAAACAAAATGAGTAATTAGCATATAGTTTTCTTTTTTTTAATTAATTACCTGAAAACTACCATTAACGTCCATACATGCATGCATATCAAAGGCAAGCCAAGGGAGAGGTTTACCTGTTCCTCATCACTCTCACTAGAGGAATACAAATCAAGTTGGGTTTCAGCTACGGTGGACTTGAAACGCTGAACAGAGCAAAGGGCAGTACCCCTGTTCCACGCCAACGAAACTGGCCACCGCCGGTGGCTCAACGACAGTAAACTCCAACAATTTTGGTTAGCCACAGCACCCTCCATAAAACCACCTTTGTAATTCATACATTTCTTTATGTGGTTAGCAATGGTTCTTGATGATGATCTTGCCCACCAAATCGCCATGTCCAATATCAACAAAGGGTTTTTTGTATTTCTTCTTCTTCTCCTTTTTTCTCTTTAATTAGCTATATATATAGCTAGTGCTCTTATATATATATGTATATAATGTGTATAAGAAAGGAGAGGAAAAGATAGATACTATAATGGAAGAAAAGAAAGAGAGAGCAAAGTGAGTTGGAAGAAGAGATATGTTTGGTTTTATTGACACGGCAGAAGGCAGGGCAAAGGGGAGAAGATATTCATATTGGAGCCTAATATGGTTGACATGACATGTCATACGTTGTTCCAATCTTAACTTAGATGTTCATTTCCTTCCCTTCTATTCCAATAATTTTTTTTGAAGCAATCTATTCCAATAATTTATATTTTACAATATCTGGATTTTATATATACCTTATTCCATTTTCTAAATTCAATACTATTTCAAAAAAATTTAGATAGGTCAAACGTAATCAATTGTGAACATAATTATTATATATATATAGTATATGGTGTGAAATTAAAATTTTTAAAGAACTTAGAATTTTTGTTTTCAAAACATGTTATTCTGATTATGAATATAAAACTCTAATATATAATTTAATAAAATAGGGAGAATAATAAATAATGTATTCAAAGCTTGGTGTGTATAGGGTGGATAAAGATGGTGTGCCCATCTCTATAGACAGGTGAGTAGGTAGATAGAGCCAAATTCTGGTAATCTATCTAATAAAGTACTGTTTGCTTTTTGTTTAAGTGGTATCATCCTAAGTCTGAGTTATGTTATCTTTATTTTCAAGTTAGGCCCTTCTAATCATCTTGAATTTATTTTCGGAATATTGGATGTCTAATTGTTTGTCTAACAGTTTACCGTAAAGGGGGTTTTACCTCCACGGCTTTTATCTTTCCTTGAACAAGATTTAGAAAAACTTTCTCATTTGAGACCATAGCCAACTTCGTTGACATATTATGTACCCATTTTTTTTTTCAAAAAAAAAAAGCCTTGCCCGTGACTCATATGAATCATGTGGCTTTTGCTTCTTCTATAGGGGAACCTTCAATTTTTTAAATAGTATATATATATATTTTTTAATTGATGTCTTTATATATAATTATTATTAACAAAAGCACATGCGTTGTACGTGTATTAATAATTTATAAAATATATATACTATATATTATATTTAGTGATTATGGAAATTATTTAAAGGCCAAATTGAGGATTAATGTGGTGTCTCCTTTTGACTTTTTTTTGTCTTTTCGCACTTTTCGGGTGACTAAAAAGGCATTCGATGAATTTCCTCCCTTACTTTTTCTCGTGCCTTTTTTGTAATTTACTATTTTTATATTTATAATTAAGTGTGTTTTAATTACATATTAATTGTGTGTGGATATTAGGATTTACCGGTTCAACTCCTCTACCGGAATTCCAAAGGATTGGTGCTATAAATGTATCTAGAATAATGGTTGATTCATGGGTAAACTATTGACATTACAGTTCTGTTTTCCTTTCGTCTTCATTTCTATTTGGGTGGGTTTCTTCTTCCCTAACATTTCTCTGAATTGGTTTCAAATGGACTCCGTTCTGTTTCCTAAAATTTCCAAGTGGACGTTGATAAGATCCTTCCATTTAATTTAGCAGCGCCTTAGGATGACATAACCTAAACTGGAGAGCTTTCACTTCTCACAGCAACATTTTGAGGTAAATCTAAATTTATGTGTTGATTATATTATTTGATACTTAAATTTAACATTTTCTTAGTCCTCTTTTATTTTACAAATTTTTTATTTATTTATCATTCTAGTTCCTTTTTATCGAGGTTTCTATTAGTTGCTTATGTTTAGTATATTTCCACATTTCCAAAAGCACGGTTAGCCAATGCTAGTACAATCATTTTGTGATGCATTGTGTAAATTACATATGCTCCTGCAAACACTCTCAACTAATTCAATTTTCCTACGACAACTATACATGCTCCTTGACTACAAAAAATTAGGTCTTCCTCATGCAGAAGCCAAATTCTTTCACCTACCCGAGTCTACTAATTTAACAATTGCAATTAAGATTAAAAAATGACTACAACGTACTTTGGTTTTTTAGATAATCAACATACATTTCAAACAACAATTAATATTACCTTTATTTTGATGAATTATCTAGAGATGGAGGAGTAGAATATTAGCTTTATTTTGATGAATTACCTAGAGATGAAGTAGAATTTAAGTAATGCTCTTTTAGCCCTAATAAGAAGATGACTGCAGCGCAAGCGCAGGCCGCCCTGCTTGTTAGAATTAAAATAACATAAGAATATTTCATTTTTATAAATCATATATAATAAAAAAATTCAAATCCAAATCCAATGATATATATATATATATATATGTAAGAAAATAAATCTAACTCTATAGAAACTATCGTAACTGGTTTAAGTGAATAACCCTATTTTCTCTCTTTCTTCAGTAGTCTCAAATGCAAAAATTGGCTTCCTTTCTATTAGTTTTTCTCTTTGATTTTTCAAGTATTTTAAATATAGTATAATTAAGTGTTCCAATAAGTATATTTCTTTGTAAAATTTTAAATTTTGATTATTTGTATTTTGGGTTATTATATTTATTAAATAATAAATTTTTAATATATGTTGTACATTTTTATTATGCTTATATTATGCTTCATATATCACTTCATAAATTTTATAAATACTAAGTCTTTTATTCTATTTTGGATAATGAAAACTTACACATTACATTAATGAAAATTATTATCATAAAACAGTACAACCAAAATTGATCATCATATATGTAATTTTAAATATTAATACTCTTTTAACATTTTCATTTGTACATATATATGAAGCATATATATCTATTCAATAAGGTTAAGTTTATTGAAAAACTATTAGTATGAGAAGATAATAATACGATTTCTCCCTTTTTGATTGGTAATTAAGAAGTTGAAGAAGTCATGTAACGGTATGGATTCAAACTCTATTCTCCCTATTCTCTTTGTAAAACCATAAGAAAAAGAGATTGTGTTTATATAAAAAAAGTTACACTATTATATCAAATTCAATAACCATATATATATATATATAGACACTATTAAGATTTCAGTAACCTTACATATATACTAAATAGTATTTGAAAGATCCAGGGAATTTACCAAAGGCCCCTTTTGAGGATCGATGAGGAGATTTCATTTGAACTTTTTTTTATCCTTTTCTTTCTTTTCTCACTTGCCAAATTACTAAGAAAACCCTAAGTTAGTTTCTAGACAATTCTTGCCCTTGAGCCCTTTTTTGTAATTATCCTTTCATTTCACATAAATGTTATAATAAATCATATCACTCTTAATTATCTAGATTTGTAACCTCTCTTCAGACCTTTCATGTCCATATGAAGAAGAGAGTAAACTTAGTTTTTGTTTAAGTGTTACACACTTTAGAGGAGGAAACAAAATTGAAGCTATTGCATCTGTCTATGTACAAACTAATATTACTATTTATTGCTAACTTTAGGACATATACTCAATGTTAATAGTATAGCGTTTTAAAGATGCAACACATTTAAAATCATATTACTTTCGAAATTTCCTACGTATCAAACAATTTAATTCGAATAGAAAATTGTTCAAAGAAGTAGATTACTGAACGCCCGACGCGCCAGCCCTTTTATGTAATTGCAAGAGTTTTTAACCAATTGAATGTGAAAACATTTATTGACCATAAAATCATGTATTATTTATTTTCTAAGAAGACCCTTAATTAGTTTCTCACCATTCATTTTGGTCTTTTGCCACTTTTTTAGAAGACCCATTTACCCACTTTGTGCCCTCTTTTTGTTCTTCCTAATTTGATTATTTCTGTAATTTTATGTGTAAAACCCATTAAAATCTTCAGACTAATTGGTTTTATTTTAATTTAATGATTTTCTTTTAAAAGATAAAAACGTCTCTCATCTTTCTCAAACTATAATGATAGAAAGAATTTAATTAGATTTATGAGAAAGAGGATATTTTAAGTAGCAAAGGTTAATGTCCGAGAATAAGAAATGGATTAGAAGCTACGATTTTATCAACAAAAAATGAATTTTACAACTATAAAACTCAACCACCATTAATAAGTTATATATATAGATATTTGAGATCCATTTAATTGGAAAATTACTTCACAAATACACAAAATACTATTAAATTTACAAATTTTTGAAACGAAATCCTTTCTGCATCCAAACAATAATAAAAAAAATCTATAACAAAGAATGTCCTACGCGCCAACGCGGACCGATCAACTTGTTTTTATTAATTTTAGTAACCTTTTCATCTATAATAAATGCTACCAATTTTTCCATTTTAGGATACTAAAAAGTTACATTGGAAACAAAAAAAAAAGTTATAGTTTATCAATAAACTCAATAGTCTTATATCCTAAAATTTAGGTTCATTTTATCAATATTAAATGTACTAAATTTTCTTATTTAAAGTTACCAAAAGACTTTAGATTAAATGTTATGATACTTAACTGATATTTTTAGTCATTTTAGTAATACTGAAGGTTACCAATTTATATAAGATTACTTAAAAAGCTATACAGAAATGTTATACTTTTATTAAAAAATTCAATATTTTTGTTTCCTTCTGTCAATAATAAAGGTAATTAACAAATTTTTATTTATCTAAGGTAAATTTTTATCAATCAATCCAATAAGCTTACACACTCTCAGTAAGTTTTGTAACTTTTCATCAATAATGAAATCATCATTTTAAATTTAGCTTCATTTTTTAGGTTTTTTTTTTATTTTTTTACAATTCTATTCTTCTAAAAATTTTCTAAGAAAATATAATTTATAAGTATATTATATTTAATTAAATGAAAATAATGTTTTCAATAGAGTAACCTAAATAATTGATATTAGAAAATAATAAAAAATAACCTTAAACATAGATTAAGATTTAGGGTATTAATTCTATTAGGATGATCCTAAAATGTAAGGTTTTTAGGATTTCATTAGATTGATGACACATAATCCTTTCTTAATCTCATTCAATGACTACAAAGTTTTATTCTACACCATCTCTCACCATATCCACTCTTTAATCTTATCTCTATTCTTTTTTTTTCCTACAAATCTCTATTCTTTATCAAACTTAATAATATTAGACAAACTTGATAAATTATTATCTCAAAAAAAAATTACTTGATAAAATATTATAAATTACCTTTCTTTCAAATTTTTGTTTTCATTTTTGAAAAATGGAAGTACGAAAAAAAAGTCCCTGACCACAAAAATGAAATACAATTTAAAAAACAAAATCAATAGAAAAGAAAAAAACTTTTCAGTTTTCACGGTACAGCTACATGTACAATGAATTAAGAAATTTTTGTCATGTAAAGAATTTATTTTTAAGAAGGAAAGTTTTTTTTGTTGTTGTTTTTTTTTTCAATTTAGAAACATGAAAATAAGGAAAATCAATTTCTACAATTAAGGGGTTGGATTTGGTGAGGTAGTGTGTAAAGTTAATGTTAAATTTGACTAAAAATAGATTATGTGGCATCATTTGAATGGAATCCTAAAAAGTGGTGTTTTTAGGATCATCCTAATATAATTTAAACTCTAAGATTTAACCCAAATCAACTTAAAGGTTACTATAAGAATTATAAAGGTTACACCCTTAGTGATTCAATAACCTTGTATCCTTGTAATCTTAGCCACAATCAATTATGAAGGTTTTTTATTTTTGGCATTATGAATTATCAACAATCAACAATCAATTATGAAGGTTATCACATCTTTATTTTATTTATTTATTTATTTGTTTTGTGATTTGAGTTCGTGCAATGTCTGCAATCGAGAGATACAATAGGATGGATAAAAATAAAGTTAAAATTAAAAATATATTAACAAATTAAATCTTAAAAATTAAAGTGAGAGTTTAAAAAGTTTAAGAAGATATATTTTAGATATTTTCTCTTAACTTTATATATATCATATTACATATTAACTTTTAGAAAATAAAGTTCAGATTTAAAATTAAAAGGGGTATTTTTATATTGTTTTACAAATAATCTTATAGGTAAATAATTTGAATATGTAGATAATAAATATTAGTATAAGAAGATAATAATATGACTCCCTTTTTTATTGGTAATTAAGAAGTTGAAGAAAGTCGTGTAAGAGTATGGATTCAAACCCTGCCCTCCCTATCCTCCTTGTAAACAATAAGAGAGAGAGATTTGTGCTTAATTTTATCATATAAAAAAAAGTTATAGTATTATATCAAATTCAATAACCTTACATCTTTACTAATTTTAGTAACATTTCCATCTATAATGAAGTTTATCAATTTTTCCTTTCTTAAGTTACTAAAAAACTACACATAATATAAAAAATGTTAGTGTCTTATCAATAAATTCAATAACCTATATCTTTAAAATTCATAGTTGCCATTCACCAATATTAGAGGTAAAAAAGTGTCTTATTTAAAGTTACCAAAAAGCAATATAGGTTATAAAAAATGTTATAATTCAAAATATTTTTAAATAAGTTTACTAAAAATGCTACACAAATTGTAAAAAAATGTTATATTTGTTTCAATAATTTCAATAACCGGTAGTAATTTTAGCAACCTTAATAACCAAAGAAGATTACCAATCTTTATATATAAGGTTACTAAAAAAGCTATATAAATTATAAAAAAAAATGTTATATTCTTATCAATAAATTCATTAGTAACTTTAGATCCTTACAAATATTAGTATACAAATATTAGTATACAAATATTAGTATTATGTTATCAATAACAAAGATAACAAATTTTGCCATCAGACGCCTGGTGGTAAAGTGTTGGACTCTTAGTTCTAGTAGGATTCGGTCTATAGTAGCCTCAAGTACCAAAAAAAGTAAAAACAAAAATAACAAATTTTGTCATCTCAGATTACCGAAAAAAATATATTAAGGTTATTATCAACAAATTCAGTAATCTAATAAATTCAATAACAAGTTTACAGAATCAATAATAACATGAATCCTTAATAATTTCATTAACATTCCATCAATAAAGAAAAGTTGTCGATTTTCTTATAAAAATTTTCTTTAAAAGCTATTTTGATTAATTAATCATCAATAACCATATCTCTTTGTTACTTTTAATAACTTTCATCAATAATAAAAATTTCTCGTTCCCTACCTGTTTATGTACCAAAAAGAAGAATTTTAGTAACCTTTCATCAATATAATGAAGTTTACGAATTAATTTTATTCTTTTATCTAAGGTACTATAAAACTATAAGCCATAGTGGATAAATAAAGAGATATTAACAAAATATATGAGTCTAATTTATTTATATATAGATCAATAGTTAGTTAACCACCGATGGGTTAGTTCAAATTGTTCGGCACTTATACTATTTGAGCAAGATTTCAGGTTTGAGTCTTATTATACGTGTATATGGAATAATTTTTTGTTTGTTGATCAACATAAAATTTCATGAAGATTTTCAACTGGTTTTATTTTTATTGTTACCTAATTTCACACCACGTTATATATCTAATTTCATCATTTCACCCGCTCCAAAATAGATCTAAACTCTAAAGAAACTATCGTAATTGGTTAATGTTTATAACCCTATTCTCTCTCTGGCTAAATCATAGCCAAATACCTATTCTCTCTCTTTCTTCAGTTGTCTCAAATGCAAAAACGATATAATCCTAAGAAAGAGGAAAAAAAAAACGAAAAGAAAGGAAAAACATAGTTTTCTTAAAAAATAATTAAGTACTTGGCAATGGTAAGAGCTCCAACGTTTTTTCTTTTCTTTTCTTTCTTTTTTTGGTGAAATTCATCTTGATTAGAATATATGGTCTAGTCGTTTTAAATGTATACCAATAGTTAGAAATCAGGTGCTGTGGAAGGTAGTGACGGACTAACGGTAGATCTATTAATTTATGGTATGATGCTTGGTTACACAGAACTCCTTTAATTGATCAAATTGTTGCTCATATACGAAGATTGAATTTATCTTCACTTGATAATTAATTAATCATGAGTGATTTCTTTTCAGATCATAAAAAGACTAATCTATAGTTATCGGGAGAGGGGTTTTGTTTGGCAATGTTTTGAGAGAGACGATGGGGAGAGAGTTGCAGAAATAATATCTTTTATTAATTTTTAATTTAATTTACTAAGTTTTAAGAAGTTATTACTATTATTAATCCTTAAAATTTTTCCTTTTCTAATTCTTTACAATTAATAAATAATTGGATGATCAAAACGTATCATTTATTTGTAATTAGCTGGAGGGATGAAAATACAAAAATAAAATCAAATAATATTGAATCATGCTAGAAGTTAATGGAAAATATTTTGCGCCTCAAATTAGAAAAATTAGAAAAGATAAAATTTCGAACCGTTGTTTAATTGGTTTTTAGTCTTTCAAATTCTTCGATTTTTATGAAGTTTAACAAATTATAATTAAAGATTGAACCAATGAATAAAAAACCGTACCAGAAAGTGAACCGAATAAGGATTCGGTACTCGATATAACCGATTCAACCGGTTCAATTAGGTGATACAACCGGAAATACAATTTTTAATTCTCTTTTCATTTATTTTTTTTTAAACACAAGAAATGAACTCTCTTATTCATAATTTTCATTAACATCCAGTCACACTCTATAAAGGTGAAGCAAAAATCATAACTTAGCTGCATCAACTTTTCTTCCTGCTCATCATAGCCTCTTTAACGTGTAATAACTAATAAGTTCATTCAAACTCTCTTTCCATTTATTTGCTTCTGTCTCTTAAAATTTGTATATAAAATCATATGGATCCCGCAGAAAATCCAAAATCACTTCAATAAACAAAGAGTAACAGGCCTGACCGCCCGACCGCCCGACCGCCCAATCTTTGGAAACTTTGTCGAGATCCGCCGTCTGTTTGCAGAAGCCCAGTCACCAGACTCAACCACCACGACAATGCCGATTCAAGATTGAGATTGAGTGGACTGTGGAAGTCGAGAGAAAGCAAGAAAGTTGAGTAATCGAGCACCAAGCAATAAGAAAAAAACAGAGAAAACCTCTGTAAAAGTTGAAACAAAAGAGCAGGAGGCGACGTTTTGATTTTTCTAGGTCTGAGGTGTGAGGGTTGCTTTTTTTTTTTTCTTTTTTTGGCCATATTGCCTTTTTTTTCTTTAAGACTTCCTTTTATTTAGTCTTTTAAGTCTTTTATAGTGTTTTTGGATAATTTTTTTGGAGAATTAGTAAAGGTCTAAAAAGGATGGGAAAGGAAGGACTCTTGAAGGAAAGGATGGGAAAGACCAATTCCTGTTTGGATCGGATAAAATTGATGAGGGAATGGAAGGGAAGGACCATCTAACATTCCTTGTTTGGATTCACTATGTAAAGGAAAGGACGAACCACATTTGTAAAGAAAATAGGAGTAATTTAATAAATCAGATTAGGGTAATTCAGACTTTTGATAAAAAAAAAAAACTTTTCTCCAATTTTCTCTCTCCGCTGGTATTCCAATTTGGAGTACCAAGGAAATTGGAAATATAAGGATCAAGAAGGACCAAAATTGGTCCTCCAAAACCCATGGACCAAATCTAATATCCAATCCAAACATGAGCCATTAACCAAAAAGACCTTCCGTCCTGTCCTATCCCATCTCGTCCCTTACTGGTCTCTCAATAGAAACACACTGTTAGAATTGTTTCCCTCAAAAAAAGTCTTTTAGAATTGTTTGGGCCCGGATTTGGATTGGCCTATTTTAAAAATTGGCCCAAACATTTGTCTTTATTCGGATTAACCGGTTCAACGGTTTCCGGTTTAACACGGTATTTTAACGGTACAAGTTTAAAGCGGTTTTTATAGTATGAATATACCGGATTACTGGCCGGTACGGACCGGTTTTATTCATTGGATTGAACCCTGCAGCCAGCCGTTGGAATTACAAAAATGATGAAGATGTGCTACAATGTTAAAAAGTGTATTTTAAGATTAGGGTATTTTAGATATTAAGAGATTGAAGAAAACATAATTACATAATTAATTATTCTAAATGAAATAAAAATACATAATTAATTAATCTAAATTAAATAAAAATACATATTTATCCTTTAAAGAAATACTAACATTTTAAAATTAAAAAGGGGTATTTTAGATATTTCAGGTCAAGGTTTTTAAAGTTTAGATTTATATAAAGACAAGTTAATGCACGTGCGCTGCATGTGTGTTAATAATTTATAAATCATATATTAAATAAATATAATAAACCATATAGTAATTTGTAATATAACATAAAAAATATATAATCTTTCGTTGGAAACAATCAACATTGAGAAATTTTTGTTGAAGCGTTCAATTGTTTTACATTCTACATTTGCTAGGCTATCCCACAACACAATGCACATTGTAGCATCCTCGAACTTTCAATATTTAAATTCATAAATTCTAAATTAGTAACCTAACATCTTTAATAAATTTAGTAGCATTTCATCAATTTAATGACGATTATCAAATTTCATATCTAAGATCAGTAAAATAGTTGTGAAAATTATAAAAAAGTTATAGTCCTATCAACAAACTCAGTAACCTTATGTTTTTATTACTTTTAATAATTTTCGCCAATCATGAATGTTACTAATCTTGTAATCTAAAATTACTAAAAAAGTTATAAAAGTTATTAAAATTGCTATAATGCTTTCCACAAACTTAATAGCGCTCTTGGATGATTTTAGTAACTTTTATAAAAATAAAGTCTATGAATTTTCTTACTTAAAAATTACTTAAAACTGTTTAAGATGTTATCAAAGTAACTTTAATGCTATCAAATAAGTTTTGAATGCTAGTACTATATTCTAACTTGCAGTCTTGCACCAAAAATCTTATTAATATCACTTAATCCTAATTAATCCATAATGGGTAGGTAATAATAAATACATTTAAGGTTGTTTCCTTCCTCTTTTCATCTTATTTTCTTTCTCCTCTAAATCCTTCTTTGAAGAACTTCTCACCAATAACAATTGAAACTTATCTAAAATTTCAAACTATGAAACTCTTTAAAAGGATGAGAATTAATCAGCTTTTTATTTTAAATTGAATGCAACAAGTATCGTTTTTGGAATATAGAAAACTCGATTTTTCTTTCTTCTTATATTTTTGGATTTCATATTCTCTTGCAAAATTAATTCTTCACCTTAAATTAAATCTTTTGAAATTTTTTAACACCAATTAACGCAAAATTGCAAAGAAATTTACAATGTTTTTTTCTTGATTTTATGTTACATTGATTTCAATTTATTATTACTTTTTATGTTTAATTAGATAAATTTGTTAGAAACTTAGAATTAATACGGTGTTGTTACATAGATAATAATATATATTAATCAAATATCAAATATCAAGTGACATGTTTTTTATTAGATGCATAAAAAAAGACGTTTAGGTTTGAGATTTATCGAGTGACATGTTTTTAATTAGATGCCTAAAAAAAGACATTTTAGAACCGAGGCATGATGCTATATATCTAAAATTACTAAAAAAATTGTAGTGGTTATCCAAAAAGGTATTTATAATCTACTATTTCAATAACCTTAATTACATTATTAGTAATATTGGTCACTGATTTTCTTATCTAAGATTTCTTAAAAGGTTATTGTGGAAATAATATGAATGAATCAATGACTGACTGTATTATTAGATGATGACGGATATATATACAGGAATTGTCATGCCCCGACCCGAAAGTCGGACGTGAACAACCGCCGCGTCTCCTTGAACTACGTGCCGCGTGTCACACGTATCCAAGGTATCGCGAAGCGTCGATACCAAATCAAAAACAATAAAACGAGAACACAATATAAATTTTAAATACGACAGTTTCAAATCAGAGTAAAAGCGGAATCGTCAAAAACCGAAGTAGTAAAAGTATTCTAATAAATCAAACACCAAGTCAAATCCAAGTAGTCAGTTAGTAATCAAAAATAAGGCACGAGGAATGAGAATGAACAGGGACAATGCCAGTGGGACCCATCAAGTAGTGAGAAATACCTCTAAGAGCAGTGATAATAGCCTAAACCACCGACTCGACCGTCCAAGAATGCGCTGAGAGCTACCCTGAAACACGACAAGAATTTGAGGGGATGAGTACACGAATGTACCCAGTGAGTGAGCCACCCTCAAAAGAGGACCAGACGAGGGTGGGGTGCACTCACAACCAAATCAGTTAGGAAAACCAACAGTTAAACAAAGTCATCTATCAAAACAGGTACAT
>AWUE01024619.1:0-28910 GCA_001974825.2 Corchorus olitorius
AAATTTGCTTATTAAGGGTATTTCAGTAATTTACTCTCTTCAAGTACGGTTACAGTCCTTACGTGTCATGGTTGTTGACCATACTCAGTCTAATTTGAAATCGCAGCTCTAACGGAATAGATTAGTACACTTTTACTAGTTAGGGGTAATAAGGTAATTTACCATTTATGGGTAAAACAGAAATTTACATTCTTACAAAAATTACGGAATAATACGTGAACTATTCGGATTTATTAACGCAACCGGTGTGGTCAAATTTGTTAAATTGTTCTTCGAAGGGTAATTTCGTAACTTAATATCTTAAAGGCTATATAGTAATTTTACTTGTCCAAGGGTAAAATGGTAATCCCACATAACAATTTATTGGGCCAGATCTTTCCTTTCCTTAACAAAATTTTTATTTGCTTATTTCTTTTCCTTTCCCTCTTTTTCTTCCAATTTGGGTTTAAGCCCATTCATCCTCCCTTTCATCTTTCTTTTTCTTTTCATTTCATCATTCATTTTTTTTTTGGGCCTAAGCCGTTTGGGCTTAGGTCCCAACTAATTGGGCCAGCACAGCTAGGCCCGCGTGCTGCCCAGCTCGCCAGCAGCGCGGCCCAACGCTGCTTGCCTGGCCTGGCAGGCTGCCTAGCAGCCCAACCAAGCTGGGGCCGTTGGCCATAGTGGCCAACAGCTCCGGCAATCGGAATCTGGATTTTTTTCCAGATTCCGATGAACCCAAACAATTCCATTTCCACCATTTCAAGCCAATATTTGACCATTTTTACTCCAATCTCAAACCAAAAACACTCTTCTACACTAAATTAAAGCATTACCCAAGCTTCCATACATCAAATCAACAACAAAATTCATCAAAATCTAACAAATTATTTTTCTTCAAAATACTTACCAACTTGGACTTCCACTTTCTCTTTCCACCAAAGTTTAATGCTTCATGATTCAACAAAAACCAAGTCAATAATCATTTCTTCTACACCAAACCAACTCAAATAAACAAAAAAATCTCATCCAATTTCTTACCCAATTCAAATACTTCACCAACCCGTAGCTTCCATCTTCATGCTTCCAAAAACCAATTTTTACAACACAATCTCTATCTTCTTGGTAAGAAACGTTTGAGGAAAGTGAAAGGAATCCAAAGGTGCAATTGCATGTTAATTTGGCAAGGATTTGAGGGATAGGTTTTAGAGAGAGGGAGAGAGAGAGATGTGAATTTCGGTTAGAGAGAGAATAAGAAAATGAAGTTTGCACGGGGAGGGAGAAGAGAGAAAAAAATAAATGGTTTGATTTTATAATAAAGGTTAAATTACTTCTTTCTCCCCATAACTTCTATTTCCTTCAATTTGACCCAAATCTTTAGATTTCTCCTTCAATTTGATCCTCCACTTTCCAATTTTAATTCCCTAATAAAATTCTTAATAAAATTTTAAGTTAGGAAAATACTAATTTAGGCTTCACAGGAATAGTCTTGATGACCAAGTCACGTAACATAATAGAGAAAGAGATATATCCTATCTCAAATACAACGACAACAGTAGGTCTTCTATTTACATTCAAATATAACTATATCATAATCCTATCAGTTATAAAGGTTATGGAAAACATTATATTACTATCTAGATACAAGTAATCTTACATCCTTATTAATTTAAGTAACTTTTTATCAATAATATTGAAAGTTACCAATTTTATTACTTAAGTAATCTACTAAAAAAGCTATAAAAGTTATTAAAATTGTATTTACCATTTGTTACATTCTTAATAACATTAGTAAACTTTCATCAATGGTGAGGATTTACCGTTTTTTCTCAAAAGTTATCGAAAAACCTATGATAATCATAAAAAAGGTACGGTACTATCAACTTATTCAATGACCTTACATTATAAAGGTATAATACTGATTTTCTTATCTAAGATTTCTTAAAAGGTTATAAAGGTTATGGAAACATTATAGTACTATCTAGATTAAAATAACCTTACATCCTTATTAATTTTAGTAATTTTTTATCATTAATAAAAGTTACCAATTTTATTACTTAAGTTTACTAAAAAAGCTATAAAAGTTATTATAATTGTATTTACCAATTCTTATATTCTTAATAACATTAGTGTAACATTAGTAGTAAACTTTCGTCAATGGTGAATATTTACCATTTTTTTCTCAAAAGTTACTAAAAAACCTATATAATGATCATAAAAGAGTTATAGTACTATCAACTAATTCAATAACCTTACATTTTTTGTAGTTTTGGTTACCATATTTCTTATTTATAGTTATTAAAAAAGATCTAGTAAGCTACCAATTTTTCTTATTTAAGATTACAAAACAAAAATCTATAATGATCACAAAAAAAGGCATAACACTACTATCAACTAATTCAATAACTTTACATTCTTAGTAATTTTGGTTATCAAATTTCTCATTTATGGTACTAATTAGAAAGCTAAACTATAGTATATATTATCAAGAAATTTAGCAACCTTACACGCTTAGTAACTTTATCAATGGTGAATGTTATTAATTTTTTAATCTAAGATTACTAAAAAAGTTGTAGTGAATAATTAGGGTTAAAAAAATAGTGATATAGATTGATGGTTAGTTAAAGTCCTTATATATAAAATTAGAAGTTTAATTTTATTATTTTATTATAGCATTTCATAAATAAAAGTTTTACTTGTACTCCAATTTGGAGTATCAAAAAAGGTGGACTTATAAGGATCTTGGAGTACTAAAGTTGATCTTGCAAAACCCACGGATCAAATTTAATTTTCAATCCAAACATTGGACTTTAGCCAATAAAATCTCTCTTCCCGTCCCATCCCTTATAGAGCCCTCAACCTAACACACATTGTTAGTTTTTCATGAATATTTTCAATAAATTTTATTCTTATTATTGTTATTTTGATAGCACACCGTAATAGTTAATTTCACTATTTCAATCTCTCCAAAACAAATCTTACAATTCAACCAATCACACCGGACCTGCATGTCAAACTTGTATAAGGTTATAACTAAACTTAAAAAAGTAATGAATGGATGATCTATTGATTTTCAAATGAAAGTATAATTTTTCCGAAAACAAAGAAATTGAATTAAACTTCTTAACTTCTCTCCAATCCATTTTGCTCAAATTAAATTTTTCACTCATAATTGTTCTTTTGTACCTGATTATATTCTTTCTCGCAATTATTGCAACTCTCATTTACATATATCAAACCTAAACCACAAAATATGGAACCTCCTATACAAAGCTTTCTTCGATTATACTAACTTTTGTAATATAAGTTTATTTAGGGCAAAAGTTATTCAAAAAATTTTATAGATGAAGAAGAGTATAACCAATACAATAAGAAAAAGAAGAAAGAATTTCACCTAAAAAAAAAGGGAAAGAAATTGCAGTAAACTATAAGATCATCATCATTAAAAGAAAAAAATTTTTTTAGATGGTTTAAAATTTTATAAGGGATATTTTAGATTAGAAAAAAAGAAATAAGAAAGAGAGTATATTATGCATACTCCGGTAAAAAAAAACAAAGTTATGATGTTGGAATTCTTTAGAAGATTTTGTTACACCGTTTATGGCTTATTTCATTTTCGGATTTCAGTAAGTGGTTTTACATATTTTACTTCACTTTTAATATATTTAATTTAATTGATACATAAAATTACATATTAAATCTTAAAAGTTAAATCTAATATATTCAAAATTAAAAAGGATATTTTAAATATTTCAAATCAAGATTTTGGAAAGGAATTAGATTAAAGTATTAAGTTATCACAGGCACACCCGACTTGTGCACCCTGAAATTAAAATCGAAAAAAAAAAGTCTCAAGAGCAAAATTCAATGGGAATTTGATTTACAGTAGATAATTGAATTTGAATTGAGTATAAAATCAAGCATGTTTATGTTGAATCTTACCATTAAAGCAAGAAGAGAAACGAAAATGCACCAAGGAACGAAATCAGAACCCATGTCTCTCCTTGGAACTCTGTTCACTTTCTTTTGGCTTAAGTGACTTAAGTGTTTTTTTTTCTTTTCTCTAGTGAAACTTTATTGTTTTTTTTTTGAATAAAACTTTAGTGTTTTAATTCAATGAATTATATATTGTGGAATGATGTATTTTGTAACCAATATATAATCTTTTTCCCTTGGATGTCAAAAAATAATCTTCTGTTCTATACGTAGCAACTGGCCTGGTCTAAATTAACCTAGTTACAACCTCATCACATGCCTATGATCATTTCTTTTGTATGGCTTAACGCCCATTTTTACTCCTAAACTATTCAAAAAGTATAACAATTTGGCCCTCTAATTTTTATTTTTGATTCTCTTTTCATTTTTTGAGGATGAGAAATTTAATTTGAACTTTCTTCCAAGCATTAAACTATTATTATACTCCTATCATTGAACAAACTCTACATAAATTTAATTTGATTTTCTTTTCATTTGTTAAGGTAATTAAAGGTACCGTACAGAATTTTTTAGTTTGTGGCGTTAGGATTTTGATTTTTTGTGCTTTAATCAACATGATTATTAGATTTACTTTGTGTAAAAAGATTAGGGTATTTTAGAAATTACCCTTTAGATATTACTTAAGAGATTGAAGAAAATATAATTAATTAATTAATCTAAATGAAATAAAAATACATGTTTACCCTTTAAATGAATACTAAACTTTAAAAATTAAAAAGGTTATTTTAGATATTTCAAGTCAAGGTTTTTAAAGTTTAAACTTATATAATATAAAGATAAAGATAAAGATATATACTATAGGCCTGCATGTATATCTTGTCTATAGTAGTATGATTATGATAAATTTATACAAATATGTTTGTGTATAAGAGGAATAACTTAATCTTAACAAGTTAAAGTAATTACCATATGAAATTACACAAAATTTGTGTAATTTTCCAAGACAAAGTAATCAAAGTTTGGTCTGATACACTGACCATCTGAAATATTTTGTAGTATCGATTTATCATTTGCTTCTTAATTCTTAACTTAAGTCTGATTTCATATTCAAAGGTTACAAATCAACTTGATTTCTAAGAGAAAGATCGGAAGGGAAATCTTGTGGATATTTACTGATAGTTTCCCAGAGTTGCTTCTGTTGCTCAGCAAGGTTAGATGGTGGAAGATCATAGACATCTCTAAACAACTCTGTAAGTGGAGGTTTCTCTGTTTT
Source organism: Corchorus olitorius (assembly GCA_001974825.2). Taxonomy (NCBI): domain Eukaryota; kingdom Viridiplantae; phylum Streptophyta; class Magnoliopsida; order Malvales; family Malvaceae; genus Corchorus; species Corchorus olitorius. The sequence goes on from AWUE01024619.1 coordinate 5,189, forward strand.
CTCTGCCACTTGAATTGCTTGCAATAGCTGTAGATGAGTAATTACAAGTAATTAGATCATGGTTAAAATAAATTGCAATCATGGACCACTTTGCTCACCTGCTTCTTTATGCTACTTCGGAATTCAGCTTCATCTGTTTCATTCCACCAGCCCTTAGTTTCAACCCATTTTCTGAACTTATTGACTGGGTTTCTATACATTTTCCAGTAATCGATTTCATCGAGTGGACGATACTTGGTTGAATCATCAGATGAGGAATGGTGTCCTACCCTATATGCAAGAGTCTGCATTTATTTAAATCAAAATTTATTAATGTCAACTAGAACATGCCAAGGCCAAAAGATTAAGTAGGAGGAAAAGCTGTTTCTTCTCTGTTTCCAAATTTGGTTTCTTGTTTTCCAAGTTTTCACCATGGAAGAGCTATACAATCATTTCAAAGAACATGGTAAATTCTGGCATATGGAAATAACTTATTAGCCTTTTTGGCTCCTAAACTATGAGGCTAATGACACTTTGCCCCCTAAACTATAATCGAGATAATTTGTCCAATGAACTTGGAAATTCAATAAATAAATTATTTCGATTTGAAGTTTGAGGGGCTAAATGTCCTTAAGAGGTCAAAAAGACTAATAAGCCGAAGAAAATACCAGATGTGGTGTGTTACCTCAACTAATACAGGTGTTTGCTCACTAGTTGCCATATCGCGGGCAGCACGAATTGCAGTGTAAACGGCAAGTGCATCAGTTCCATCCACCCGGATACTTGGGATTCCATAAGCTTTGCCCTTAACAACTATGCCATCACCTGCCGAACAAGGCTAATTCTACATCAAGCCTATACTTCAAATATTTTATATATAGTCTATAGATTTGGACAGAATTTCGACGTACTTCTAAATTGTTCTGATATAGGTGTACTTATGGCCCAACCATTGTTACGACAAATAAAAATGACTGGTGCTTCCAAAACCGCTGCAAAGTTCAAACCAGCATGAAAATCACCCTGAAAAAAATTAGAGCTGTCAAGAAGCTGATGAGAATTAAAGTGGGAAACAAGTTCCAGCTCATGGAGAAGATATCATAAGGATCAAGAGATGGATTGTTGTGAAAACCTCACTGGTACCGCCATCCCCAGTAAACGCGACAGCACAAGCATTCTTCTTATCCATCTTAAGAGAATAAGCCACGCCTACAGCTTGAGGAAGCTGAGTTCTGTCAAGCACATAAATAAATTGAATTTGGTGATGGACTAAGACTTAAGAGCTCAAAATTGAGATTTATCTTACGCAATAGGCGAAGAAATAGTGACATAGTTATGCTTTCTTGAGCCGTAATGAATTGGCATCTGCCGGCCTTTTCCATAATCAGCCTTGTTTCCAAAGCATTGGTTGGCAAATTCTTGCAGTGTGAAACCACGCCACAATAGGATTCCAGGCTCCCGATACTGCCATCACATTCCCAAACTCATTATAGAATTTTCTTTTAATAGAAAAAAGTTTTGGAGCAGGGTAGAGTCCTTCCAGGGTAAGCCCGCCAAGGGGCACCCCTTTGGGGATTTAGAAATTTATTGGACTTTTAACCGTAGATTTTTAGAATTTATAGATCGCCTGCTAGCTAATAGGGGTCTATAGAGACTTAAACCCGAGTGCCTTCCATCACAAGTATAAGCCTTTACCACTTTGACCAATCCCCATTAGCAATTATAGAATTTGATCAATTGATTCAGCAATATTACATATACGTGTCATTTTTGTCACTCAAATCTTTTACCTGGGGCAAGATAATGTCATCTTCGCTAAGTGCAGCAGCAGAGGCTATGCTAATAGCTTCTTCTCCAAACGATGTCGCGTAAAAGGATATTCTTCCTTGCCTTTGAGCTTCATAGAACAAAGTATCCATCATTTGGAGAGTAACCATGTCACTGTACATTTTCAATGCCAATTCTTTGTTGACCTGTTCAATATAATATATACCATGAATTTTGTAAGGTTCAAATCATATGAAAAGTATATTGGTATACCTGAACAAAACCAGTATTCATAATAGGCTCTCCATCATCATTGAGAAGTCGATAACAAGGAATTCGTTTCTCAGAAGACCCTAAAATGAATTTCATTTCAAAATTATATGCAACTTTCCCTCCTGGAAAATCCATTGCCTAACAATAATATAAGAAAGAATAAATTAGAATTTTCTATATATTATATAATCCACAATACATTTTTTTATACCTAATTTAAATTTATATATAGGTATAAAAAAAATTTAAATTTATATATAGAAAAATTATACAATACACTGTCAGTGGAGTTTATGGGTTTAAGGGTTGACATACGTCATTTGAGGAATAGCTTTTAATTTGAAATACAAAATTAATTGATAAATAGGGTGTATGTCAACTCCTTAACCCATTTGTAGAGTCTAAACTTTAGACTTACGATATATTGTATAATCATCCTTATATATAATTTATCTGCATATTTTGTTGCATACAATAGTGCTTAAAAAATATACACACACAAATGAGGGTTAAAGCTCCAAAGCAATTGGGATTAGATTTTCCTCAACTTAATAAATTCAATATATTAAATTAATATATATCATTAATTTTAACGATTAGATATTTGTTCTAATAGTAGAGTGTTGAACTCTTAATTTCAATAATTAGACTTGTGAGTCAATCCCTAAAATTCTCAAGTATCAAAAACATATAGCACTAATAATATATAGGGGAGATATGTGTATATTGTAGAAAATTCAAGGATCTAAATAAATACAGAGATATGGCCAAAAAAAATAAATAATAAAAACAGAGAAATTGACATAATTGACTAGAGCCAGAACTCATTAAATGGAGACCAATTTCAGGACGAAGAATGGGACCGATTCCTGAAAGTATAGAGTAATTCACAATAGCGATGGTTCCAAAGAAATGAATGAAGAGACCCAATGTAATTAACTTTGCCCACGTACTATTACACTATCAAAAAATGTACTTGTTTATTCATCTTTTCTTGTTTTCCCAATACGTCGAAGAAAAATTAAACAGTTGCGTTGAGATTTGTTTGATTGTCATGTTTAGATTTATTTAATTCTATTTTTTGAATCTCAATTCTCCTTATAAATTATAATAATATCAAATCTATAAAAAGAAAAAGAAAAAGGAAACTTGATAAATTTTGAAACATACAAATATATAGTAGTATAATTTTACATTTAAAATGACCTGTAAAAACTAATTAACATTAATTGATGAATCAACATCATATTCATGACCATGAATGCTTTTCATTGGTGAATGATGAGATTGAAATCAGATCTATCCGAAGACATATTATTATATATATAACCAAATGCAAAAATCCTGACAAGATTATTAAGTAGTATTAAAGAAAATACATATAGTTTTTTTCTTTTGGCACGAAAGAAAATACATAGTTAATTAACACATATTTTACTTTTTACTAGCTATCGGGTTCATGGTATCAATCAACTAGAAACTTAATTAATAATCAAAGTGAAGTTTAATCACCTCATTCTCATCATCACAGTTATCGCTAGCATGCAGAGAATCGAGCTGTTTTCCGGCTACCGTGGATTGGCAACGCTCGACGGAGAAAAGGGTAGCAGCTTTGTTGTTGCATGGAAATGAACGTGGGATTAATGAAGTTGAAGAATATTCAGATTGGAAGTGATGATATTTCCAAGTCGACGAACCCCTGAAATCCACCTTTGCCCTGCTGATTTGATAACTAATCACACTTGTTCTTCTCCACCAACTTGCCATAAGTTAAAGAAAAAAAGAAAAAGAATTTTATGGTTCTAAAAACAGAAATTTGGCTGTAAAAATTTTGCTAATTAAGCATTAAAAAACTAGCTACCAAGATATTGAGTGGTGAATTTTGATGAAGAAGAATAAGAAGAAGAAGAAAAATATAATGAAAAATTTGGTGAAAGGGAAAATGAAACTAGGGGGTGGGGAATAGAGAACTTGTTGTCTTGCTCTTTAGTACGGTCTTATCTAGGGGTGTAAGTGAGACAGTACTATTCGCGAGCTACTCGGGCTCGGCTCGAGAAAAATTCGAGTTCGGCTCGAAAAATTCGAGCCGAGCTCGAGCTCGAGCTACTCGAGTAGTCGAGCGAGCCGAGCTCGAGTAGTTTAGTACTCGGCTCGAAGGCTCGTCGAGCCTATTCGAGCCCCCTCTAATACTATATATAATTTTATAATAAAATTACCACATTAACCTTACTTACATAGTTTTGGGGTTTTTGATAAAATGGATAATAATGTCATTTAGTTAAAACTTAAAATGTCCAAAAACCTAATTTTTGCTTTTGTTTCCACTCACCTTTACGCCGCCCCCTCAGCCCCTCCCTTTCTCTTCAATGGTTTCTTCTTCAAGACTTCGACTCTGCCATAGTTCATCGTGGAGACTTCATAAGATGGAGATTTCTCTTTTGCTTTTGGTTAAATAACCCTCAAATAATCATCTACTCCAAACCCAAGTCCATGTTTTCTTCTTTCTTGAAAACCGCATAAACACCTCCATTTTTTTCCTTCATTGGTTTTTGCATTGATTTGCTCAATCTTGTTGGACTTGGATGTTGTCCGTAACTTGCAACTAATTTTTCTTTCCTTTTCTTTTTTTGGTAAGTTGAATAATAAGAGTATGGCTTGGTGGCTTAAGAACCAGAAACAAGGATGAAAATTTTGGCTGACTGTTTTTTTTATTAAAAAAAAACTGTGGATCCTTATCAATAAAAAATATGGCTCCCTTTCAAGTTTCAACTGTCCACGGCAAATAGATTCCAGAAACATATATGAAAAATGGCTTTTGTTGTAGTTGGTAACCGAGGAGCTCGAGCTCTCGTGACGAGTCGAGCTCGAGCCTCAAAAACAAGACTCGGCCGAGCTCGAGCCGAGCTTCGAGTCTTACTTTTTACTTTCGAGCCGAGCTCGAGCTGAGCACTACTCGGCTCGGCTCGGCTCGATTACATCCCTAGTCTTATCTTTTGTTTTTGCTCCTCTGTTTCTGTCAGGTTGTCAATATACATACGCATTTCCTTTTCGCTACGTGTGAAAGCATTAATTCTTTCTTTCCTATTTTTTACCTCAAAAATTTAGGTTTAATAGACATTTTGACACTTGAATTTGTAAAAAAGAGATAAATTAACCCTTAAATTTTTAAAACTGTCAATTACATTCTTTAATTTGTGAAAATGGACAAATCAACCATTTTGGATGTAAATTGGTTAAATTACGTTAACAATTAATTAGATGAAATTTATCAGAATCATACCACATTTCCGTCAAAAATGAGCTAATTTCCATCCAATTATTAACACATTTCCATCTAAAAGTGCTAAATTGTCCATTTTTTACAAGTTCGGCTGTGTGATTGACAATTTTGAAATTTTAAGGGCTAATTTATCCATTCATTACAGGTTTGAGGGCCAAAATACCTTAAGCCCAAAAATTTTTGTAACACCATTCTCTCATGAAATTATCTTTTTTTTTAAATGGAAAATTTTCAAGATGGAATAACTCTCCTCTTCACCCCCAACTTACAACAAATCTTTAAAGGGTTAATTACACAATTAGTGCATGGTTGCAGGAGTGGTGATCCGATAAAGGGTAGATTGTAATTTAATTTTATAAAGTCAACGTTTATTAAAACCAAATTAAATGTCAAAGGAAAAGTTCTAATTTACAAGAAAGTATTAAATAGACCATGTCCACCACGTCATCCATGGTTCCGATCAATAAAACTATGACAAGTCAGATTTCTTCCTAAAATTTAGGTACTAATTTAGCACTAGGTTTTGCCCCTAGTTTCAACAGATGAGATTTACAGGGTAAATCCCTAAATTTAGGACATTAATTGTTTAGGGTTTTTGAAATTGTAGGAAAATATCTGACTTGTCAGAATCTTATTAGTCGGTACCATGGATGACGTGGTGGACCCGGTCCATGTAATAATTTCTCCTAATTTACGCTTTTGTCATAGAATTCTTTAACAACTCTATGTATTTATTGTAAATTAGCAATTTATTGGGTAAGGATCCTCTCCACTAGTGGAGAGGTCCACTAATTTTTTCAAGTCAATCCAACGAATTAAAGTGAAACTGGGCATTTTAAAAGAGAAATTGAAATAATCAATGGGCACCTAATAATCGTTAGATTTGCAAATCAAAATTGTCTCCTTATTTGTTTGTTTCACGTCGAAATTGGATTGTAGATAAAAAAGACCTAGTAACCGGAAAAAGAATCACTTCAGAAGCGATGAAGAAGGGAGTTAAATGTCAAGTTTAAATATGAAATTACTAACTTATTCATCAGCTAATTTTGTTGTTTGAAATTAGAGGTGGCAAACAGTTAGGTTGGGTTGGGTTCAGTCCATCGAATTTGGGTCATTTTTTGGTTTGGGTTCGTGTCAAGTCAAGTTCATTTCGGGTTAGTTAATTCGGGTTCGAGTTAAATTCAGGTCAGGTTAATTCAAACTCAGGTCCATATCATGTCAGGTTAATTCGGATTCAGGTTAGGTTTTAGCTTGGTCATTTATCTTTGTGTTTTTTTTTGGGTTAATGTATCAAAATTTTTGGTTATTTAGTGTTGAATTTGAGATTTAATCGATTTCGGGTATCCTTGGGGTTAGGATTTTTCGGGTTCTGGTTTTCTCAAATTCGATTTTTTTCTAGTTTGAATTTTTTCAGGTTCTAGTTTGGGGTATTTGACATTTTTAGTAAGTCGAATTCAGATTGGATTTGGGTTTGGGTTTTTCCCAGATCAAGTTCATTTTACCACCTCTATTTGAAATTTTTTTGTTCTAAGAATTTGGGCATACGAGAGATTTTGTATGGACGGGCCATCAATCTTAAAGGTGAATGGGCCATCAAGATTTGGTAACAAAAAAAAAACTAGCAAAATGTATTAAAATATTTATTAATATTGATCAATACGTATCTCCATGACTTGAAATTAACTGTATCTCGACTCGAAACAAGCGTACCATCTAAGCCTACCTTCTTTGTATCGGATTCAGTTGAAGCATCATTTCCCGTATGCGAACTCGTTTCGCGACTCGCATCGTACCGCGTTTCAAGTAACTATGTCATCATGTCTCATAATATTATTGGTTGGTTATGCCACATCAACATCATTATTGCATAGTATTGCAGGTCATCTATATTATTGAATACAAACTTTACTAGAATAATACCCACGCTTCGCTCACTACAGGGGTGAATATAGGTACTTTTAATTGTTTTAGAATTGTATTAAGTATTGAAAAAAATTGTGCTTTCTAACTCATTTAAAACTTTTTTTTAGATAAGAATATTTTTCATTTCTTGAAGAGATAAGTACTCGTACACCGCTACATGATTAGCTATATTATCGAAACGCTAATCTAAATCCTTCCCCAACAAACAAACCCAACCCAAACTAGAAACTATATCATAAATAAACTACCTATCAAATAAACAAACAAATTACAAACAAACTCACATTCCGTGAGAGTTAAACCCAAGACCTCATGATCTGGGTAGGCTGGAGCTAAAAGTCCAGCATCTAAAACTTAATAATATCATTTTTTATCTTAATGAATTATAATTGACAAATCTATATATATATTTATAAGCTCAGAAGTAGCCATAAAGTAAGTCACCTAAATTTATGTCTTTTCGAAAACACATTCTATGTGGTTCTTGCGTAAGATCACCTTCTCCAGGTTGTCTAGTCTTCTTCTTTGAAGACTTTTTTTTTTTGAAAGGCAAGAATGAAGTTTTATTAATAAGCAAACTCAACAAAACACCCATCTGATGGCCAAAAAAAACTGAACACCCAGCTCCCAACACGTCGAACCAAAAATTAAGGAACCAAAGAGAATTGCCTACACATGGGAAAAGCAATAACAAAACTGCAGACATAGGAAAACAAGACCAGACGCTCTGCTCAACAAAATCAATACATCACCACAAGGTTATTTTGCCGCTCCACACCTGCCTTTGCCAACCCATCTGCTACTGCATTTTTTTCTCTCTTGATGTGTTGGATACTCCACGTTGCAATTTTAGACTTAAACCTCTCCAGTTGCATAATGATTCGTCAAAATCTTCACGGACACGAACTTGGCTTACTAACCCACAAAACAACATTGCTCGAATCATTTTCGAAAATTATCCCTTTGCAACTCAAATCATCTAATGCACAAAATACAAGGGAAGCTTCCTTAATAGCAAACAATTCAGCTAAATTAAAATCAGCAACACCTATAGATTTAGAGAAGACAAGCTTAATATTACCATTGTCATCTCTTAGTACTCCACCAATTCCATCTTCTCCAGGTTGGCCACGGGCTGAGCCATCAACATTGAATTTCAAGAAGTCTTGCTGTGGCTTTTCCCATGAACCAGCATTGTCTTTACTCATGCCAATATTATCAACCAACAATTGACTTGGAAATCTAAAAATATCATCAATCGAACCCACCTTGTCAGGCCACTTTGCTTTTGCCCACGTTGCGATCCTCAATTTAATGATATCGATCAATTGTCTAACATCAACCACCTTCACATTAAAAATCACATCATTCCTCATGAGCCAGATAGACCAAACAACGGCGAAAAACGTCATCCTCCAGACCTTATTTTTACAAGCAGCATTCCAAGCAATGCACATGGTTTTAGTTTCTCTAGGCATAACCCAATTGATACACCAAGAGAGACACATATGAGACGAAACAACCCAATTGATCCTACAATGAAGAAATAAATGGGTAACAGTTTCCCTCTCCTTACCACATAAGGAACACACCACAACATCTTCACCTAAGCATCCCCTCTCTAGAAGTTCACATTTTACAGCAACTCTTCCCTTCAACAACTGCCAACAAAAGAACTCAACTTTAGGAGGTACACAACCAGTCCAAACATCTCTCCAAAAATCCTCATGCTCCACATTGGAAGTAATGGCCAGCCTATGAAATGACTTTGCTGAATACGTACTAGAAATATTATGTCTCCAAATAAGCTGATCTTTAAAATCCGGAAGCACCACATAGTCTTTAATACAATTGAGAAAGTTATGCCATTGTAACACTTCCCAATCAAATAAATTTCTTCTTAGCTGCACATTCCATCTCCAAAAACCATCATGCAAACTTCCAAACTCCTTAACTTTTCCATCCTTATTACACGCCAAAGCATAAATTCTCGAAAAACAATCTTTGAGAATTATGTTATCGACCCACCTATCATTCCAGAAACGAAAACAATCGCCAATTCCCACTGAAACACACATACCTTCTCGCAAATCTAAATCTTGGGAAAAGATGGGCTTAATAATTCTACTCCACAAGGTTGAACATTGATCAGTCGTCAGCAATTATAAAAATAATCCCTACAAAATCCTAACTAAGTAGATAGGGCAAGCAGGGGTCGATCACACAGAGAAGGGGAGTAGACTTTATCTAAAGATACAATCCTTAAAAATCTCTCAAAAGCTTTGCGTAAAAACAAGGGATTAAAAATAACAATTAAAAAGAAAGTAATTGAACTAGAAATAAAGCAAAGTAAATTAAATCTAAATCTATGACAATTAAGAAAGAAAACAATAATAAGAAAGCATACTTCTTCTCCAATGGTAGAAAACAATCAAATTAATTATGGATCCTTGATTTAAAAGATGAATTCAATATTAAATACCTGATGATAATTGGCATTGGGAAACCCTAACATGCTATTTAGATAAGATTACCCATTGTAGACACCCGTATTTGACCCGTCTCCTTAAACTTGCTTCATCCCATATGAGTTTTCTCTTATCTCGTTTTTTTCTCATCCCATTTTCTTGCGCTAGACCTTTTAATTTAGCATAACTAGCCTATTAAATTTTCCTACTACAGTTTTTTTTTCCTATGCTTCTCGCCTAGTCCATGGTAGTCTTGATTAGTGTTTCTCTTCCTTTTAACTTGGCCATTTCTTAAAATTTGTTCCCTTCTTTATCTCATTCCTTTTATGGGTCATTTTCTTTAGGCTTACTTTTATTTGGCTTTTGGGGCTCCCCTTTCATTTTTGTTGGTCTTCTATAAATTGATTTGGGCCGAGTCCTTTTTAGGCCATTCCATTTTTCACTTGGGCCAACTCTTTATTTCCTTTGGGCATTTCGCTTTTAGGTATCTGGGCCAACCTTGCTTTTATCTCATTTCCTATTGGGCTTATTGGTCATTTATTTCGGGCCTGGTATTACTTTTTGGGCTTGTTCTCTTTGGGACACATGGGGAACCTTTCTGATCTGGGCCAGTGCACTTTTGAGCCTGTTTCTTTTTTGGGTCTAAGCAATGTGGGAACTATGCGGGGAAAATGCAGAATATACATAAATTATAGTCTGTTTCATTACAGGAAATACAAGAATTACATAGAAGCAAAATTACATCTTCCCTAATCCACCCTTTGCCGTTCTTAATTGAATATTCAAGCCACCTGCAAAGACAAATACATGAGTAGTTAGTGCCATGACCAACAGCAAAATAAAAGTAAAAATGAAAGTAAAAATGGAAGAGTAAAGTTTTAAGGACACTTATCTTCTTTGGGCTTGATGAACCAAGCTTGGATGGCCCCCCTCTCCATCTCAGCAGTACAATACCACAGCAAAAGGGGGACAAAGCAGCATGGTTTGCAATAATTAAACACAAGGGACAAAAGGGAAAACAGGCTTATCAGATGATTAAAAGAGCCTTGCCGACCAAGTCCTTGAGACTTCAGGGTTTTGTCCCATGCTTTAATATGATACAAATAGAGGCGCCGTAATCCAAAATGCAATGGTGTAATGGCCAATGGATCATAATGCTGACTCCAAAAAAAGATCAGAATCAATGGGGCATAGGACAAATGCACATGAGTCCAATAGAACCGCACAACAGTGGAACATGAACCTTGCAAAGTGTGCTGAATGCAAGCTCCCTCGACGCAAGCATACGAATACACAAGCACAGGGCAAATCAGAATGAGGCAAAGTGCCCACGCCAGCAATTTTAAGCCAGCTCAGTTTAACAGCAAGGCAGAGACAGGTCAGGAATAATATCAGGTGGACAAAAGAATCCAGAGTTGCAACAACAGGACATCATCACAACCATTAAGATCAAAACAAGGGCAATTCAAGGATAGATGGCAGTAAGTCAAACAAGGAAATATACATCAGCAACATGAAAGAAAATCAAGGGATTTTGTTGTATGGAGAGGCACATAATCCATGACTACTTTAAAGATGCCAGCACACTCAAAAGGGCCAACTCAGGAATAACTTCAGATGAATAAAAAATATATACCAACTGATTCCAAATAAAAAATCACCTAGTATATAAGGCACACACAATTCCCAAGGCAAGAAAAAGCCTAGCATCTGTTTTTAGCTTGGTTTCCTTTGATCATTCCATTGAGGTCTCTACTTTTTTTTTATCAGTTGATAATAATAAAAAATACAAAAAAAAAGATCTCTTTTTCTTTCTTTCTTTCTTTCTTTCTTCAGTTAGTATCAACAGTAACCCAAAAATACCAAAAAAAGTGTCTTTTACTAGTTTTAGCTACAACAGAAAAAAAAAAACAAAAACGCCAAAAAAAAAAACAGAAATCTTTTACCTTTTGGTCCAAGCCCTTTTTGTTTGGATTTTCTCATTTTCTTTCCCAAACGCTCTCCACATTCGTTCTTCCTGCAGAAACCATATCAAAGGGGTTTAGAGTTCGTAAGATCTAAAGGGTCCTCAGTTTGAATGTTTGGATTCACAAAGTAATTTAGTGGGTAAATAGATCAAAGAAAGGAGAGAAACTTATCTTGAATTCGGCTTGATCCGGTGGCCGGATTTCGAGATCTGAGCATCACAACCTTGGTTCCGACGTGGTCTTTTTGAGAGATTTCGTGGCTGTTTTCAAGAGTTCGGGGCTAGATCTATGACAAGGTGATAGAAGGGATCAAAGCCGCGAGATTTCGACAGCAAAGGAAGCTCCGGCGGTGGTGGACACAGCGGCGCCACCACTGAAGCGATTTCCGGTGGGAGCATAAGCGGCGGCGCGAAGTCTAGGGTTTGGTAAGTCTCTAAACTCTGTTTTTAAGTTGATATTTATAGATAGGTTATGTTTAGGGTTTTATTTTAATTGCATGTGTTATGTTTAGATTCCATGCTATTAGGTCCCTGATTTGATTCGATTAGGTCCACCATATGATAGATTAACTCACATAAAGCCTTAAATTTTATTCCGTTTTCAAATAGGCCCCTGGATTAGTTTAATTCGGCCCTTTATGTTTAAATTCGATCAATTAGATGCCTATCAGTTAATATTAAATTAGATTAAATACTATTTAGCTTCAATAATTAAAAATGAATTACTTTGTTAGATAGTATAAGTTTGTTAATTGTGTGAATTCGAAATCAGGAATAAAGTGCTTAGAAATTGGTGTTGTGAACAATTTAAGAGTTAAAATAGAATTATATTAGCCTAAATTAAAGTCTAGAATATGGTTTGTGGTGAAAATTATACCTTTTGGATCTTAAAGTTAAGCTTGGGCCTCCAAAGTTGTTGTTGGGCTTTGATTGTCTTTTGGGCTTGCCTTCTCATATTCTTGGACCTAGGTTTGGGCCTATTTGTTTAGTTAGTTGGATTAAGGTAATTAAAGGAATTTTTGCTAAAATAATTAAGGATTAAAAAATGTTAGAATTAATTAATGTGGAATTTAGAAATAAAATGTTTAGGAGTTAATAGTTTAGGTAATTTGGGCATTTTACTTGGTATTTAATAATGATAAGTTTGGAGTATGTTTAGACTTGAGTTAGGCCTTGAATATATTTGGGCTCTTAAGATTAAAACTTGTTATCTTTAGCATATAATATAATATATATATGGGCTTTGGATTTATGTCTTTTGTTTGGACTTACAATTTCAGTTGGGCCTCTCTCTATGTGTATGTTTGTTTTTTGTTTGTTGGGTTTCTCTATATATGCATGTTTGGGTTTTTGGTCTTTGTTGGGCTTTGGGCTTTAGTTACAAGTGGGTTTTGGACTTTAGTTTATACTTTGGATTTAGTTCCTAGTTACTTTTGGGCCTTATATCTTTTTATTAACTTGGGTTTAAATTTTTAATTTGTATGTGGACTTTGATGAAATGTGGACTTGAGGTTCTATGTACAGTCTAATTTCAAATTAATGTAGGTTTTAAATGGAATAAACTAGAATTCAAAAATTAAGAGTAGACTTCGTATGCATCCATATATGATTCTATTATTTGTATTTCTTTATTATTGATTATACCATGTCATATGAGATTAATAAACTTGATCCGTTACTGGATTGATTAATTGGGGCTTAGACAATTTTTGTCGGTCTCAATTCATCTTTCCAAGGCTTGGAATATCCGGATGGGGGTCTTAGCCAGTATGAGTGGCGGGTGCCCGGAAGGAAATCCTCGTATAATTATTCGGTAAAAGATTGCATTTAAGCGGAAAACATGCATCATTTGCATTCATGCATTTAGGACTTAGACTTAGTAATCGCAATCAATCGTTAAAGAAAATTCAAAAAAAAAAAAAAGAAATCAAAATTGAAATGGAAAAACTGTTTTGTTCAAAATTAAAAAGAGTTTGTGTTCGAAAATTGTTCTCTTTTAGTTTTCAAAGAAAAAAAAAGAATAATTGAGTTTTTTTTTCAATTAATAAAAAGGCTTTCAAAAATCCGAAAATCAAAATTCAAAAAGATCAAGAATCAATCTTCGAAGTTTTCAAATTGGGAAAGTTCCCACCAGGTTTTAGTTTTTAAATTGGGAAAGTTCCCAACAAGTTTTTAAGTTTTCAAATTGGGAAAGTTCCCATTCAGTTTTTCAAAATTTTTAAATTGGGAAAGTTCCCATCAGGTTTTAGTTTTCAATTTAGGGAAAGTTCTCATCATTTTCAGTTTTAGTTTCCAAAGTGGGAAAGTTCCCATCGAAAATCAGTTTTAAAATTGAGTCGTTTTAATGGTAAGTTTTAAAGAAAATCCTCTCATGAGGAACCCAAAAAGAGAACAAACAATGAACGGGTTCAACACCCAACATTCCTATTTCAAAAAAATCCAAAATCCATTTTTGCTTGTTCATTTGCTTAATGTCAATGATTAATAGATTTTAATGGCATGAAAATACTTAAAGATAGAAACAACCAATAATAGAAACCACAGTTAAGTCTAGACTAGTCAGTGCCGTCTTTTGACGGGCGTCGTGGGGGTGCTAATCCTTCCCCACACGTACCCGACTCCCGAACCTTAGAACTCTGGTTAGAAGACCGTTTATTAGGTTTAGTTTTGCCTTAGCCAAGCTTAGGTAAATATTAGACTTAATAATTTGATAGGTGGCTAATCACACCTAGGTAAAAAAAGATTAGTGGCGACTCCAAAAATAGGAAACAGTAGTTTCCCCCTTCCCATTTTAAAGTCGTTAAAACGGCAGGGTTCGGAACCCCCGGACCCGCACGTTGCGACAGCTTGGCGACTCCACTAGGGACCTTTAGAGAGTCAAACTGAATGTTAGTCTAGAGTTGACTAGGGTTTCCGGATTTGGTTGTTTGCTTGCTTTTATTCTTGTTCATTCATGCTTATCTTCATAGTTTTTCATGCCTACATGCTTTCATATTTATGTATATATGTTTTGCCTAACATTTCTGCTTTGTTTCCCTTGGGGGGGTAGTTTAGTAATTTGGGTCTTGTTCCTAGTAAAGGTTCGCATGTTCCTTCACACGTGCACTAAGTAACTTGCATTTTCATTTTGCATGAGCTTATACCGGAGCTCTACCCTTTTAGGAGGAGGCAAAGTAGCTAGCCCTCGTGTGACGATAGTCTCCGTGCAGGTTTTTAGTGAAACACCTCCACTCAGACTGAACCCTTTCCAGTGAGCCTATAATGGGTGAGGATTGGGGGCCTTACTAGCCTAGAGTAGGCGACAGTGAGGACAGTCTGGGAACCTTTAGACCTAGTGTGAAGCCTCACCCAGCATGTAGATACCTTTAGAAATATCTCGCCTAGTTAGAGTCAAACCCTGTAAGGATTTAAGGTACACAAAAGGAACATTTCTTACCTTTGCTATCTTATTTTACAAATTGGATCGTAGAGTGAGCAATGCAATTGCTCACAATAAGTGGACTGACCTGCTCCAAGGCAACATTTGCCGAGGTTTTCATGAAAAGTATTTTTACGAAGCAAGCGGGGCACCTCCTTTTCCAAGTTATTCTATGACTAACACTTTTTCTTGTTTTCCTATTTTCCTTTCATCTCATTTCGACATTATGCATTCTCATGCATTTCCTAGGATTTGCCAGATTACAATCGGGATATAAGATGCTCGATTAAATCCCAAGATTGAACCATCTTTTAAAGCTTAATCAAGTACCTTTTATTCCCATTGTCCTATGGCAAATGTCTAGACATTTCATCTATGTGCATATTCTATTCAAATATAATAACGCAATTAGTCATGTTTAATTTGAGGATTTGTCATGCATCATGACATCATTTGCAATAATTAGAAATTTGATTGCATTAATAAAGGGGTTTCTGATTCATGGTTCCGTTCTAAAGGTTTTAAGATAGATCCACATCCACAACACCAATATTTCACGCGATCAAAGGCAAGAGCAATGGCAGGACAGAGTAGTGAAGAAGTTGAGGAACTGAAGCGTGATAGAGATGAGATGAAAGAACAGTTGAAACAGATGATGGAAATGTTGAATAAACTGACTGGGGCCTTAGATACTACATCGAAAGAAGGAACATCAAATCAGAAAGCAGATGATTCTGGCGAAAAGGTTGATATGAACACGGGGAGCAGCTCTAAGGACAATGGCAAGTCGCCTGCTGATTTGGTTAACAATATGCCATCAGGATATGTCTATACTCATACGGCACCTTTTTATGCTCATCTTGGAACTTCTAGAGATGGTACTTATATCTCGTATGTCCCTATCGAGAATCCAGTGCATTATGACCCTGGGACACTCATGGCTCAGCAAGGCATGCTGACATGGGTTATTGAGAAAAAAGAAGATCCGATTGAGGAGAACAAGCGTAAGCTGAGTTTGATGGAGGAAAGGCTCCGGGGGTTGGAAGGATCTAACAGTTATTATAGCCTTGTTGATACCTCAGAACTTTCTCTAGTGGATGATCTAGTAATACCACCAAAGTTCAAGATCCCAGAATTTGAGAAGTTTGATGGAACTAAGGATTTTCCTAACAACCATTTGAGGAGCTACACTAGGAAGATGGGTCCCTATGTAAAGGATGAGAAGCTTATGATTCACTGTTTTCAGGATAGCCTGGCGGGAACAGCTTCCATATGGTATAATCAGCTTGATCGGCATCATATTCGATCCTGAGATGATCTCGCAAAGGCCTTCGTTGATCAATACAGGTATTTAGTTGAGCTAGCCCCAACCAGAAAGACCTTGAAGGCAATGGAAAGGAAGCCCACTGAGAGTTATACAGAATTCGCTCAGCGATGGAGGGATAAGGCAACCCAAGTTAGGCCATCAATAGCGGAAATTTCATGTCTTTTCATCGACACCCAGAAGTCCATTTTCTATGAAAAATTGTTCAACATGGCAAGTGAACCTGTTGCAAAAATTGTGGTCATTGGACAAAAGTTGGACAATAGCATCAAATCAGGGAGGATTACTGTTGCAGATGAATATAAGAAAGGACAGGTTGGGAAAAAGAAGGAAGAAGTCAGCAATGTCGATGAGGAGCCCTGTAAACCTTATTATCCACATCCAGCACACAATTACCCTCAATATCGCCAGAACTCAGTTAACTACTATTGCCCACCCATACCGATCCAACCTTCCTACCACGCTTATGGGTACTATGCACCACCCCAAGACCCTTAAAATTATCAGCATTCGGGAGACATTAATGCAGTTGGAGGGGCACCCTTCCGTCCAAGACCACCTAATCCTCTTCCAGGTTCCTCACAACCAGTACAACAGAGAGCTCCGGCTTACTCTCCAGGGAATGCAGACCCTGTAAGAAACAGAGTCCCCATTGACCCAATTCCATACATTTATACTGAGCTTTTGCCTCAACCGCTTCAACAAAACTTACTGCAAAGGTTGCCTTATGTTAATCCTATGAACCCTCCACTACCAGCATGGTATGATACCAAAGCCCATTGCGACTATCATTCTGGGTCCGAGGGGCATGCGACAGAAAATTGTCGGAGGTTGAAATATTCTGTACAAGAATTAGTGAGGTCTGGGAAGCTAAGTTTTGGCAATAGGGCACAAGCTAATCCTTTACCGGATCATGGGAAGACTCAAGCAAACATGGTTGGAACTGGAGAGGTTGTCAAGCGGAGGATTTCTGAGATAAGTACTCCTCTTAGTATAGTTTTTAAAGCTCTAGTGAAGGCAGAAATGATTGATATGGGAGAGTTTGGGGACAAGGAATTGGAAAAGATATGTCCTTATCATGGTGCGGTGCATGGAGTCTGTGAGTGCCCAGAGTTCAGAGAAAAAGTGCAAAAGTTAATGGATGAGCATCAAATTGAGTTCTGTGTGGAGAAGCCAGCCTGGGGAGTGAGTATGACAGCCAAAGAACAGTCTCAGCTTTTTGTTCCGATCCCGTCAATGAAGAAACAAGTTATCCAAGGATCCTCTATCAAAGTACCAGCACCAGTACAGCAATGTCCAGTGACATCCGTGATTGTGTCATCCCCACAATCGCTCTCTTATACGGATGACCACCAAGTACCCAAAGAATATGAGCACAATTTTTCCACACTATCTGGGGAGGGTAGTTCGACCACTGTGACGGGTGCCTGCCAAATGACAAGAAATGGGAGATTGGATTTGCAAGGAAGTGATGGAGTTGTAGAAAAGATGGATGAGGAATCTCAAGGATTAGTTACCAGTGTTGTGGTTAAGAACTTGTCTTTGGATTAGCGAGTTGGTTCATAGTTGAGTAAGATATGAATACAATTTTATTTTAAGTAGTATGGAGATGTAATAACTTTTATCCCGGCACTTATGCCTAAGAGTGTTGGTGAATAGTTCTATGTTGGGCTTTCTTTCATGCATATTATCTCACATGTCTTCCTTTTATCATCAGTAATGAAATAAAGTGCACTTCAGAAGTTTATATATAAGTTTTCATTTTCTTTTCATCCATTTATTCTATTACTATTTGTTATTTATTTTGCCTTTTAGTATATGTATATATATATATATATTCTACTATTCAGGCTGACTGACAATGAATGCAAAGACGCTTAAGACGAGCCAGGTTTCAATGATGAAATATGCTAATGAACCCGACTATGAAGACACTGAGGATCAGGCCCTACCCTCAGACCTTTTGAGATTAGAACAGATTCGCTCCATAAAGAATCTTTAAAGTTGATAAACCCAAACGCTAAGAAAACTACAAATATCAAACTCGAGGTGCAGGTCATCCTAGCCAGGGGGCAAGGTTCTTTTTCAAACAAGTTCCCGTTCAGAAAGAAACAAAAAAATAATAATAATAAAACTAGGCCTAAAAAAGAAAGAGGTCGAAAAAAAGAGGAAAAATTAGCACTTGGGATCTCCGGAGGAGCCCAATAAAATGATTTTCAAAAGAGTCACATGCTTTTAAAGGATTTTTCAAAAATGGTTTCTAAAAAATGGTTTCCAAAATTTGTTCTCACGAGTGATGCTCTTCAATGAAGATGTCCAATCTTGAAGTGATAAATGGCCCTCGTTAATATTTCCTTCACTTGTAGAAAAATAGCCATTGTTGTCCCCTTTGAGTCTAATTAATTTCTTTTCAAATGAACCCTAATCAAGGATCACTCTCCACACTAGGGGGCAAAGGTGAAGAAAATTAGCCTCAAAAGCAAGGGATTGCACCCAATATCGAATGGGGCATCCCATCAATAATGAGTAGAGTTCACAAAGAGGCATTAAGTCCACTCCGTCAAATTCAAATCAAAAGTCAAAAAAAAAATGAAAATTGAAAGTGAAAATGAAAATTGAAAATTGAAAAAGGTATAAGATGGAGCAAAGGGCAATTGGTATGATAAGATCTTCACGAGACAAAAAATGATCCTTGATTCAAACGCCATTAAGCACATTTTGGGCCTATTTATCCTTTCTTTGGCAACCCTAAACCCCAACCTACATTACGTGCCTAATAAAAGTCCATCTTTGATCAAGTGAGGACATTCGAAAAGAGATTTTTCCTCAACAAAAATAATAGTCCTTTTGCAAAATGTTTTGGTCAAAACTTTCAAAAAGGGTTTCCGGGTGAATTTGGGGCTTTCAAGTGCATTAAAGAAAAAAAAGAGAGGAAAAAGAAAAGAAAAAGAAAAATGATGAAGAAAAGAAACTCTAGGGTGAAAACCCGAAAGGACAGTCTAGAGTAAGGATGGGAACTCCAGGAGCCACTCAAAGTTTTGATAAGGAAATAAAAATGAAGAATGAGAGATGAAAAAGGACAAGTTCAAGTTGAAAACCTGCAAGGAACAATTCAAATTGGAAAGGTACGATCAGTGGGGAACACACTTGAAGAACATCTCTTAAGGTCGAAAGGGTGAGGGTCTGATCCAGACTGAGTTGGGAATAGCAACACCAACACTTATTTTTGAGAATCCTTTGACACGTCACCAAATCGTCGTCAGAGTATTCATCGTCATGAGGCGCTACCTTTCTTACATCTATTATTTATTTAAATATATATTTCGGGTGAAATATACATGGTTCTCATTAATAATTGCTTTTGAATACTTGCATTTTATTTCATCACTGATCATAAAGGGCGAACATGTATGGAACTGTTCACAATACATTCGAAATAGGGATTGGAAGAAGTGAACGGCCACTTGGTGCAAGAGAACCAAAAGTTAGAACATAAACTATTTTGAAAAATGGGGCATAAGACATGCAAAGAAAGACAAGTTGGGGGCAAGGTGGGAAATGAGGAAGGTGGAATAAGGCTTGTTGAAAGTACTTAGTTCAAGGAACGATAATTCAGAGGGAAGGCAGGTGCTAAGATAAAGGATTTGATGGGACACATTTGGGGATCACGCGGAGCCATGAACCCCGAATAAAAGAAAATTCATAACACATCATGCATAACTTTTAACATACATCTTGCATTACCATGCATTAGCATTACATCATACTGCATTTTAGTCAACATAAAGCATATTTTCAGAGCAGGTTTTCCCAAGGAAAGATTCCAACAATCAGAATTCATCACAAGAACAAATTGTTCAAAGAAATCTTCAGATGCTTAAGTTAATTTCAAAGTGACTCAGGATGACCCGAGGGAGGTTGTTCAGCTGATGTTCAAAGTTTCAGTTGACCTAGGGCGGTCTCCATTCAGATCATTTTCAATCGACCCAGGGCAGTCTTTCTTCAGTTGCTTTCAAGTTGATCTAGGGCGATCATTCTTCAGTCTATTTCAGTTGACCCAGGGCGGTCTTTCTTCAGTTTATTCCAATTGACCCGGGTGGTCTTTTCTTCAGTTTATGCCGGAATGACCCAGGGTGGTCTTTTCTTCAGTTTATGTCGGAATGATCGAGGGCGATCATTCTTCAGTTTATTTCAGTTGACCCAGGGCGGTCTTTCTTCAGTCTATTCCAGTTGACCCAGGGCGGTCTCTCTTTAGTTTATTCCAGTTGACCCAGGGTGGTCTTTTCTTCAGTTTATGCCGGAATGACCCAGGGTGGTCTTTTCTTCAGTTTATTTCAGCGACCCAGAGTGGTCTTTCTTCAGTTTGTGTCGGAATGATTGAGGGTGGTTGTTCCTCAGTTCAGTTCGGAATGATCGAGGGTGGTTGTTCTTCAGTTTATTTCAGTTGACCCAGGGTGGTCCTTCTTGAGTTGGTGTCGGAATGATCGAGGGTGGCCATTTTTTTTTCAGTTTATTTCAAGTGACCTAGGGTGGTCTTGCTTCAACTTATTTCAGAATGACCCAGGGTGGTCTTTCTTCAATTCTTCAAGTTATTTGATGCTTCAATTCCTCAATTCTTCAAGGCTTCAATTTATTTCAGAATGATCCAGGGTGGTCTTTCTTCCTTCTTCAATTCCCCAATGCTTCAATTTACTTCAATGATCCAGGGTGATCTTTCTTTAATTCTTCAATTTATTTTCGATTGATCCGGGGTGGTCTCTCCTCAAGATTTCAAATTACTTGTTTAAAGCTTTCCAATGAAGACGGGTGTCTACGTCTTTGCGAGCTTTTTAACTTTCGAAAAGTCTACTTCCCGATAATTAAAAAAAAAAACTCGCAAAGAGGGGCAGCTGTAGACACCCGTATTTGACCCGTCTCCTTAAACTTACTTCATCCCATATGAGTTTTCTCTTATCTCGTTTTTTTCTCATCCCATTTTCTTGTGCTAGATCTTTTAATTTAGCATAACTAGCCTATTAAATTTTCCTACTACAGTTTTTTTTTGGTTTTCCTATGCTTCTCGCCTAGTCCATGGTAGTCTTGATTAGTGTTTCTCTTCCTTTTAACTTGGTCATTTCTTAAAATTTGTTCCCTTCTTTATCTCATTCCTTTTATTGGTCATTTTCTTTAGGCTTACTTTTATTTTGCTTTTGGGGCTCCCCTTTCATTTTTGTTGGGCTTCTATATCTTGATTTGGGCCGAGTCCTTTTTAGACTATTCCATTTTTCACTTGGGCCAACTCTTTATTTCCTTTGGGCATTTCGCTTTTAGGTATCTGGGCCAACCTTGCTTTTATCTCATTTCCTATATGGCTTATTGGTCATTTATTTCGGGCCTGGTATTACTTTTTGGGCTTGTTCTCTTTGGGACGCATGGGGAACCTTTCTGTTCTGGGCCAGTGCACTTTTGAGCCTGTTTCTTTTTTGGGTCTGACCAATGTGGGAACTATGTGGGGAAAATGCAGAGTATACATAAATTATAGTCTGTTTCATTACAGGAAATACAAGAATTACATTAAAGCAAAATTACATCTTCCCTAATCCACCCTTTGCCGTTCTTAATTGAATATTCAAGCCACCTACAAAGACAAATACATGAGTAGTTAGTGCCATGACCAGCAGCAAAATAAAAGTAAAAATGAAAGTAAAAATGGAAGAGTAAAGTTTTAAGGACACTTATCTTCTTTGGGCTTGAGGGACCAAGCTTGGATGGCCCCCCTCTCCACCTCAGCAGTACAATACCACAGCAAAGGTGGACAAAGCAGCATGGTTTGCAATAATTAAACACAAGGGACAAAAGGGAAAACAGGCTTATCAGATGATTAAAAGAGCCTTGCCGACCAAGTCCTTGAGACTTCAGGGTTTTGTCCCATGCTTTAATATGATACAAACAGAGGCGGTAGAATCCAAAATGAAATGGTGTAATGGCCAATGGATCATAATGCTGACTCCAAAAAAAGATCAGAATCAATGGGGCATAGGACAAATGCACATGAGTCCAATAGAACCGCACAACAGTGGAACATGAACCTTGCAAAGTGTGCTGAATGCAAGCTCCCTCGACGCAAGCATACGAAAACACAAGCACAGGGCAAATCAGAATGAGGCAAAGTGCCCACGCCAGCAATTTTAAGCCAGCTCAGTTTAACAGCAAGGCAGAGACAGGTCAGGAATTATATCAGGTGGACAAAAGAATCCAGAGTTGCAACAACAGGACATCATCACAACCATTAAGATCAAAACAAGGGCAATTCAAGGATAGATGGCAGTAAGTCAAACAAGGAAATATACATCAGTAACATGAAAGAAAATCAAGGGATTTCGCTGTATGGAGAGGCACATAATCCATGACTACTTTAAAGATGCCAACACACTCAAAAGGGCCAACTCAGGAATAACTTCAGATGAATAAAAAATATATACCAACTAATTTCAAATCAGAAATCACCTAGTATATAAGGCACACACAATTCCCAAGGCAAGAAAAACCTTAGCATCTGTTTTTAGCTTGGTTTCCTTTGATCATTCCATTGAGGTCTCTAGTTTTTTTTTATCAGTTGATAATAATCAAAAATACAAAAAAAAGATCTCTTTTTTTTTCTTTCTTTCTTTCTTCAGTTAGTATCAACAGTAACCCAAAAATACCAAAAAAAGTGTCTTTTACTAGTTTTAGCTACAACAGAAAAAAAATAAAAATAAAAAACAGAAATCTTTTACCTTTTGGTCCAAGCCCTTTTTGTTTGGATTTTCTCATTTTCTTTCCCAAACGCCCTCCCCATTCGTTCTTCCTGCAGAAACCATATCAAATGGGTTTAGAGTTCGTAAGATCTAAAGGGTCCTCAGTTTGAATGTTTGGATTCACAAAGTAATTTAGTGGGTAAATAGATCAAAGAAAGGAGAGAAACTTATCTTGAATTCAGCTTAATCCGGTGGCCGGATTTCGAGATCTGAGCATAACAATCTTGGTTCCGATGTGGTCTTTTTGAGAGATTTCGTGGCTGTTTTCAAGAGTTCGAGGCTAGATCTCTGACAAGGAGATAGAAGGGATCAGAACCGCGAGATTTCGACAGCAAAGGAAGCTTCGGCGGTGGTGGACACGGCGGCGCCACCACTGAAGCGATTTCCGGTGGGAGCATAAGCGGCGGCGCGAAGTCTAGGGTTTGGTAAGTCTCTAAACTCTGTTTTTAAGTTGATATTTATAGATAGGTTATGTTTAGGGTTTTATTTTAATTGCATGTGTTATGTTTAGATTCCATGCTATTAGGTCCCTGATTTGATTCGATTAG
>AWUE01024620.1:0-36865 GCA_001974825.2 Corchorus olitorius
ATGTTTAAATTCGATCAATTAGATGCCTATCAGTTAATATTAAATTAGATTAAATACTATTTAGCTTCAATAATTAAAAATGAATTACTTTGTTAGATAGTATAAGTTTGTTAATTGTGTGAATTCGAAATTAGGAATAAAGTGCTTAGAAATTGGTGTTGTGAACAATTTAATAGTTAAAATAGAATTATATTAGCCTAAATTAAAGTCTAGAATATGGTTTATGGTGAAAGTTATACCTTTTGGATCTTAAAGTTAGCTTGGGCCTCCAAAGTTGCTGTTGGGCTTTGATTGTCTTTTGGGCTTGCCTTCTCATATTCTTGGACCTAGGTTTGGGCCTATTTGTTTAGTTAGTTGGATTAAGGTAATTAAAGGATTTTTTGCTAAAATAATTAAGGATTATAAAATGTTAGAATTAATTAATGTGGAATTTAGAAATAAAATGTTTAGGAGTTAATACTTTAGGTAATTTGGGCATTTTACTTGGTATTTAATAATGATAAGTTTGGAGTATGTTTAGACTTGAGTTAGGCCTTGAATATATTTGGGCTCTTAAGATTAAAACTTGTTGTCTTTAATATATACAAGTGGATCGGCCCACGCTGCCGCGTCGGGCGTTTAGCAATCTACTTCTTTGAACATTTTTCTATTCTAATTAAATTATTTGATACGTAGGAAATTTCGAAAGTAATATGATCTTAAATGTGTTGCATCTTTAAAAGGCTATACTATTAACATTGAGCATATTTAGCAATAAATTAAAAATATTAGTTTGTACATGGACAGATGCAATAGCTTCAATTTTATTTTCTTCTCTAAAGTGTGTAGCACTTAAATAAAAACTAAGTTTACTCTCTTTTTCATATGGAAATTAAAGGCCTGAAAAGAGGTTACAATTCTATATAATTAAGGGATATAGGATTTAATATAACATTTATGTGAAAGGAAAGGATAATTACAAAAAAGGGTTTAAGGGCAAGAACTGACTAGAAACTAACCTAGGGTCTTCTTAGTAATTTGGCAAGTGAGAAAAGACAGAAAAGGACAAAAAAAGTTCAAATAGAGCCTCCTCATCGATCCTCAAAAGGGGCCTTTGGTAAATTTCCTGGGTCTTTCAAATACTATTTAGTATATATATATATATATATATATATGGGCTTTGGATTTATGTCTTTTGTTTGGGCTTACAATTTCTGTTGGGCTCTCTCTATGTGTATGTTTGTTTTTTGTTTGTTGGGTTTCTCTATATATGCATGTTTGGGATTTTGGTCTTTGTTGGCTTTGGGCTTTAGTTACAGGTGGATTTTGGACTTTATTTTATACTTTGGGTTTAGTTCCTAGTTACTTTTGGGCCTTATATCTTTTTATTAACTTGGGTTTAAATTTTTAATTTGTATGTGGACTTTGATGAAATGTGGACTTGAGGTTCTATGTAGAGTCTAATTTCAAATTAATGTAGGTTTTTATATGGAATAAACTAGAATTCAAAAATTAAGAGTAGACTTCGTATGCATCCATATTTGATTCTATTATTTGTATTTCTTTATTATTGATTATGCCATGTCATATGAGATTAATAAACTTGATCCATTAATGGATTGATTAATTGGGACTTAGACAATTTTTGTCGGTCTTAATTCATCTTTCCAAAGCTTGGAATATCCGGATGGGGGTCTTAGCCAGTATGAGTGGCGGGTGACTGGAAGGAAATCCTCGTATAATTATTCGGCAAAAGATTACATTTAAGCGGAAAACATGCATCATTTGCATTCATGCATTTAGGATTTAGACTTAGTAATCGCAATCAATCGTTAAAGAATTCAAAAAAAAAAAAAGGAAATCAAAATTGAAATGGAAAAACTATTTTCTTCAAAATTAAAAAGAGTTTGTGTTCGAGAATTGTTCTCTTTTAGTTTTCAAAGAAAAAATAAAAAAAAGAATAATTGAATTTTTTTAATCAATAAAAAGGCTTTCAAAAATTCGAAAATCAAAATTCAAAAAGATCAATAATCAATATTCGAAGTTTTCAAATTGGGAAAGTTCCCACCAGGTTTTAGTTTTTAAATTGGGAAAGTTCCCAACAAGTTTTTAAGTTTTCAAATTGGGAAAGTTCCCATTCAGTTTTTCAAAATTTTTAAATTGGGAAAGTTCCCATCAGGTTCTAGTTTTCAATTTAGGGAAAGTTCCCATCATTTTCAGTTTTAGTTTCCAAAGTGGGAAAGTTCCCATCGAAAATTAGTTTTAAAATTGAGTCGTTTTAATGGTAAGTTTTAAAGAAAATCCTCTCATGAGGAACCAAAAAAGAGAACAAACAATAAACGGGTTCAACACCCAACATTCCTATTTCAAAAAAATCCAAAATTCATTTTTGCTTGTTCATTTGCTTAATGTCAATGATTAATAGATTTTAATGGCATGAAAATACTTAAAGATAGAAACAACCAATAATAGAAACCCATAGTTAAGTCTAGACTAGTCAGTGCCGTCCTTTGACGGGCGTCGTGGGGGTGCTAATCCTTCCCCACACGTACCCGACTCCCGAACCTTAGAACTCTGGTTAGAAGACCATTTATTAGGTTTAGTGTTGCCTTAGCCAAGCTTAAGTTAATATTAGACTTAATAATTTGATAGGTGGCTAATCACACCTAGGTAAAAAAAGATTAGTGGCGACTCCAAAAATAGGAAACAGTAGTTTCCCCCTTCCCATTTTAAAGTCGTTAAAACAATAGGGTTTGGAACCCCCAGACCCACACGTTGCGACACCCGTCAAGGCTTAAATTACCCCTTTTATTTCCTAACAAATCAATTACCCGTCAAGACTTAAAGAATTGCTATGAAACAAAGCATTAAGAGCAACTATTATTAGTTCTTTCACACATGCTTAACAAGTAAAACCATACAATAATCAAATAAATCTGATCACTGGCATGCAAAACCCATTGACGCGACGTCAATCGTCATCAATTCGCAACAAACAATCAAACTCATGCGTCAACAATATTGTTTGATCTAGCCAACAATCTCTCAAATTACCTCTTTATCGACCGTTATAAATCAATAAAAATCAAGATCGTGTAATAAAACAGAGTTAAACATGCTATCTATAAAAAATAAAATACCAAATTATAAGAACAGAAATTTCAACATATTAATTGATTGAATTCACCAAAGGATTAGAAGTATTAAGAATTTAGCTATTCATGGATTTAGGAAAATCCATGAGAGGCTTAAGAACACTTACAGAACTTGAAGGGGCAGAATCTCCTTACAAAATTCCTAGGTATGTCGCACCCCTCTATGGTTAGAGAGGGTGGCGGCACCCTTAGTCTAAAAACTAGAAGAATAAATCTAAAACTATGTGATATGTGAAAAATATGTGTATCTTGTGATTTGTGTTACATAGGGTGGCTATTTATAGTGGAAATAACCCTAGAAAATCCAATTCTAAGTAGGATAGGAGTCTAGGACGGTTTAGAGGCTGACTTGGTATCCAAGTTGGCTTAAAAGTCTTCCTAAAACCAAAATCCTAGTCAAAATAGGTTCCTGAAAAATTCTGGATTCGTGCAGGGACTTCGACGGCGATTTTGGGCTTGAAGATGGCAGAACTGGATCTTGGACTTCAAATGAAAGTTGTAGATCTCGGAATTAGCTTTCCAATGACTACTCATGGGGCTAAAACGGACATCTGAGCAGAATGTTATGATTTTTCCACCGAGACTGCGTTGAATCCTAATCCTGTTAGGACTAGAAGCGAGAATAAACGGGAATTGGATATTTCCTTGGATATAGGCGACATTAATTGGGATTTTCATTCCAATTATGGGCTTATATGGGCTGAGTATTATCCCATATAAAATATCAAAAATTCCTTAGCTTCTGGGCTTATTCATGGCTTGTCTTCAATCCTTCTCAATTTAAGCTCCAATCTTCAATTTTTCCTCTTGAGATAATTCTTCAATAGTCTTCAAATCTTCAAATTATCTTCAATAAATCTTCAAACACGAACTTCGAATCTCCAAATCCATACTCAAAATTGCTTCTTCCATATTTGAGTAAAAAGTCATCAAAATAGCTCCAAAAAGAGTGAAAAACAACAAGTTTCCACTTTTCTTGTCTTCAAGACCTTAAAATACAAATACTTATAAAATAGGGTTAAAATACACATATAAATAGCAAAAAAGATAAGAAAATGATCATAAAAATAGGGTTGATTTTAGCTCGATCATAATTTCCCCCACACTAAATCTTTGCTAGTCCCTAGCAAACTAGTGTAGAAAATTATGAAAAACAAATCATAAGATAGACTCTAAACTAATCAAATCAAAGATCCATCTTAGTTTAAACCTTTCAAAAACTTTGAATGCATACACATATTAAGGATTAATATAATTATGAAATCAAAATAACAAAGAATAATAAGAGCACTCAATTCAAAAGATCAAGAAATAGCAAGCATCTTTATTCTTAAGTAACCATAATTAAAGTAGTTCTAATCACTTACCATTCATCACATCCTATGACTACTTCTTTCCATAGGCTTATGTCTTCATCTTTATCTCCATTACTCAAAGGAATGCATATCATGGATACAAATAAAGCGTTTTCGTGGGTTATAATAGATTTTCAAAGGGTAATTAATTTTTTAGAAAATTGAGGTTACTAACCTCGAAGTATTCATGATTTGGGTTACTAACTCCCATTTTTGAGGCTACTAGCACTCTAGAAGGACTCCTTTTTATTTTTCAGAGGGACAATATTTCTGCCATTCCATGCCTCTTATCCTCTTTCCAAGGGTTACTAACTCCTTTTGTTAAAGAAAAGAGTGACAACAATGGATTGATTTTTTTTTTAAAACAGAAATACCTCTTCTCCTCTTGCATGCAAGCACTTCTTTTTATGATTTTTTTTAACTACCCTTTTATATAAGTAGTCCCCCACACCTGTTCTTGACATATCCATAACATACTTTCATAATTGTAATTTCAATAAAAATTAAACACAAGTTCTAGAAATAGATAATCATAGAAGAAATAAAACAATAAGATCATATCACAAAACTCTAATTATACCTAATTGTAAGAAATTAGATAACATGCTATAAATCAATCAATCAAATAACGCATCCTTAAAAATTCTAGGCATTATCATTCATAATTAAATCAATCAATCAATATATGCGAAAATTTCAAAATTTTCGAAAAAATTATGGCATTGATTAAGATTATGATCAATTAATGCATGTAGAGTCCCTGTTAGACTAGACTCTCTCCCCCACACTTAAAAGACACATTGTCCTCAATGTGAAAACACATGAGGATGCTTAAAAAGTGCAGTTATTTAAATGCATGAAATAAAAAACTAACACAAACAATTAATTCACATCAAAGAATAGGCAAGCAAAGCAATAATCAATCAAGACAAAATAGCAAGGAAAATTAAAAAGATAGAGTTAAAGGAAGCTTCTCTGTTTGTAGGCATAAGCTCCATCCGCGAATCATTGCTTCTGAAACTTGACTCCTTTTGAATTCGTCTTGCAATTGTCCAAATTAAGCTCCATTTGCTTTCCTTTGGTTCCTTCATGTGAAATCATTGGGCTGCCTCCCAATAAGCGCCTTTCTTTAAGGTCTTTGGCTAGACTGCCATAAAGAAATTATTCTTCAAGGGTGAAGGAACTATGGATATATTCCTTCAACAAATCCATAATGATTTTGAGAGTATCATTGATGGCTTTGAGAACTTCAAGTTGAATTTTAAAGGAAATCTTGGACTTCAAAGGAAAGTTGTAGATCTCGGAGTTAGCTTTCCAACGCCTACTCATGGGCCTAAAACGGACATCTAAGCAGAAAGTTATGATTTTTCTACCGAGACTACGCTGAATCCTAATCCTGTTAGGACTAGAAGCGGGAATAAGCGAGAATTGAATATTTCCTTGGATATAGGCGGCATTAATTGGGATTTTAACTCCAATTATGAGCTTATATGGGCTGAGTATTATCCCATATAAAATATCCAAAATTCCTTAGCTTCCGGGCTTATTCATGGCTTATCTTCAATCCTTCACAATTTAAACTCCAATCTTCAATTCTTGCCTCTTGAGATAATTCTTCAATAGTCTTCAAATCTTCAAATTATCTTCAATAAGTCTTCAACCACAAACTTCAAATCTCCAAATCCATACTCAAAATTGCTTTGTCCATATTTGAGTAAAAAGTCATCAAAATAGCTCCAAAAAGAGTGAAAAACAACAAGTTACCACTTTTCTTGTCTTCAAGACCTAAAAACACAAATACTTATAAAATAGGGTTAAAATACACATAAAAATAGCAAAAATTATAGGAAAATGATCATAAAAATAGGGTCTATTTTAGCTCAATCAAACATCTCCTGCTTTTACAAGGAATGAGACCCTCCGTACTGCCTCTGCTCATCTCATCGATTACCCTTCTCCATAAGCTATTTCTATCTTCACTATACCGTCACACCCATTTATTAAGTAAAGCTTTATTTTTAAGTCCATGATCAGCCACTCCCAAGCCTCCAACATCCTTTGGTTGACAAACTTGCCTCCAATCAACCCAATTGATCTTCTTTTTCTCCACGTCTCCTGCCCAAAAGAATCTACGTTGAATTTTGTCTAGAATATTCTTTACCCCAGCCGGCATCGAGAACAATGACAAATAATAAGAAGGGTGGTTATTAAGCACTGACTTGATGAGGGTAAGCCTTCCACCAATATATAAAAACTTTCTTTTCCAAGTCGCCAACTGTTGCTGGAATTTCTCAATAATAGGTCGCAAATTGCCTTAGAAGTTGGATTTGCACCAAGAGGCTAACCAAGATGTAAGCAAGGCAGTGCCTCCACCCTACATCCAATCAATTCAGCCCACTTCAAGATACCGTTGTCCACACCAACTCCACACAGTCTGCTCTTGCCAAAATTTATCTTAAGGCCTGACATAGTTTGAAAACAACGAAGAACTCTCTTGATGTTAACGACCTGTTGCACTTGAGGCTCACAAAAAATAATTGTGTCATCATCATACTATAATAAAGCAATCTTAAGCTCATTATCACCAACATGTAACCCACTAAACAGACCAATACTTGTTGCCTTTCTCACCATGACACTCAGCATTTCCATAACAATGTTGAACAAAAAAGGAGACAATGGGCACCCTTGACGCAACCCTCTAGAAATTGAGAATTGCCTCGTTGGCGAGCCATTAATCAAGATAGAGATTAACGGTGTAGAGACACAACCCATAATCCACGAGATCCATTTATCTCCAAAACCCAACTTCATCATAGCAAACCGAAGGAAGTCCCAATCGACGCTATCATAAGCCTTCTCAAAATCACCTTTGAAGAACACACCACCTCTTCCCGACTTCTTCATTTCATCAATAACCTCATTTGCCACCAAGGAACAATCAAGGATTTGCCTTCCTTTTATAAAAACAAATTGACTAACACTAACAACTTCTTCAGTAACACTGCTTAACCTTCTCGATAATACCTTTGCAAGTATCTTATATATACAACCAACAAGGCTAATTTGTCTATAATCATTGACACCCAAAGGATTATTATTTTTAGGAACAAGAGTAATAAACGAGGCATTAATCTTACAATCAAACCTCCCATCAGTGTAGAAGGCATGGAAGCTTTTCATCACCTCTTCCTTAATCAACCCCCAGAAATTTTTAAAGAAGTTTAAATTAAATCCGTCAAGCCCTGTAGCCTTATTACCATCGTAGCTCTCGATGGCCTCCCAAACCTCTGCCTCCGTAAATGGTCTCTATAGCCAATCGTTGCTCTGCTTTGAAAGTCTCAAAAAATCACCTACCAAATCCTTCACCTTGATAGCACATTTCCTATTAAAATGCTCTTCAAAGTGCATAACAATACTCTCCTTGATCTCTACAG
This sequence comes from Corchorus olitorius, assembly GCA_001974825.2. Taxonomy (NCBI): domain Eukaryota; kingdom Viridiplantae; phylum Streptophyta; class Magnoliopsida; order Malvales; family Malvaceae; genus Corchorus; species Corchorus olitorius. The sequence goes on from AWUE01024620.1 coordinate 7,927, forward strand.
GATCTTCCACCACTCTTCCTTGTATATTCAGACTCGTAATAGCATTAACTCTTCCTCTAGAAGAGGCAATCATATGAAAGAAACATGTATTTCTATCCCCTTCTTGGCTCCATTTCATTCTAGACTTCTGTCGCCACTCTAGCTCTTCTATTCTATACAGTTTCCAGAGTTCTCCTTTTAAGCTCAAAATATCCTTTCGAAGATCTCCATTGTCCACGTTATCACGCCACAACACTTCCAACTCTTGGATTTCTTCCTCAATTTTGTGTGTTTTGATTTTACGCCTCCTACATTCTTCGATTTCCATTCTTTAATTTATAATTGGCTTCAAATTCCTTAACTTGTGCCATACCTCCCAACTTCTGTTAGCTAACTCTCCTCCATTTTGCTCCCAATTTCCTTTTACAATTTCTCTAAATTCTTTATCATCAAGCCAGTAATTGAAGCAATTTCAATTACAATTTCATTGAAGCAATTTCAGCTACAATTTCATTGAAGCAACCCCTCCTTACACTGTCATCATTGGACGCATAAATATTACCAAACCCACATCTCAACCCAATTCCTTTGATTAGACCAATGATTAAAATGAACCTATCTTTAATTACCTTTTTTTCCAACTGAAAAAATTCATATCTCCATATTGTAACCAAACCCCCTGAAGCTCCAGAAGATTTTGCAATCTCACCATTACAATTCTCTTTCCCCCATAAAAGCTTCAAAACCCTTTTATTATCACTCTCAATCTTCGATTCTTGGATCATAATCATATCTATTTCTTCCTTGCACACAAGCTTTATAACAACTCTCGTTTTCTCTCTTCTAACAAGTCCTCTAATATTCCATGAAACAATCCTCATTAGAAACGAAAAAACTCGAATAAAAAATTGATTCCTCACACCCCAACTCAAGTTGTTTTACCAGCTTCATCTTGATCGGCAATAGCCTTTATCACCAAATCTCTATAATCCTCAAAAACCACTCCAATTGTTAAGTTTAATTCCTAAATAGCTTCTGCTTCTTTAAGGATGGCCTTATTTCTACTTTCGATATTGCTATCTGACAAAGAGGTCCCCGAAAGAGAGGAGCGGATCTTTCCCTGTTCTTTAAAAATCTCCATAAGCATTTTTTTTACTTCTCTTTTCTTATGCATTCTAGGTTGAGCTAATAATATGGGCCTATTATTACCCAAGCAAACTAGGGCCCTTTCTTCATTAAATTCCAAAGGCATATTACTCATTTCAAGGCTTGGGCTAATACCACAAACACTCGGCCCATTCACCATACTCACCTTTTCAAAATCCATCCGTTGCATACTAACCTCTAAATTCTCCATTTTGTCTCCTTCAATAAATCCACCGCCACCAACCATCTTTGTTTCCGAGACATGAACTGCACGATCAACCCCGTAGTAATTACTCTTTGTTCTTACTACCGAATCAGCAACAACCTCGACTGACTAATCGAGAGAGGACATTTGCACTCCCAATGGAAAATCCGCTTCCCCATTAATATCACTGGACCCTAAACCGTCGTCCCCCCACCTACCTGCCCCCTCTAAGAAATTTTCCGATGACCAGGGATCATCTGAAAATAAATCATCAATGGAAACCTTGATTGTGAATTTGACATCCTTCCAAGCCCCCATTACCACCGATGGGATGATCGCCAAACTATTGGTCTCAACTAAAACCCATGCTGCACCATAGTTTCTCTTTCAATGGAGCAATCTGCAACCTTGATCACTTTACCCCATTGATTAGCCAATGCTGAAAAGAAATTTTTATGCCATAAGAAAAGTGGAACCTCCTCCAATTTGATCCATGCTTGGGAAATTCTTTAATCACCTAAAGCTTCCTAAGAGTTGAACTCTGAACAAACAATGTCCATGAATTCCCCAGGATGTTTAAGAAACTCATCCCTCTTTGAGGCCTCCTTGAACACCAACAATACATTACAACTAGATAAAGGAATCACTGAAGTATCAAGATTCAGTGCCTTAACCGTCTCTCGAACCGCCTCCAAAGAAGCATCATCTCTCATCTTAGCTACCACACTCTTAAGTAACCATTCCATCTCTTCAGTTGGAATATCGACATCCATTTCCACCTTCCCCAATGGTTTACACGAAAACTCACTTCTTCACTCGTAGAGGATGAGCTTTCCTCAGTATGAATGGAATTTTCCTGTGCAATTTGACCACTTGTGTTCTCATATTTAGAGCCTTTCCTACTGCAATTCTCCATCTGAAAATGCTCTTCTAGAGTGTTAATCGCCTGCTTTTGACCTCCTAATCTCTGTTGAGCCACAACTTTTTTATAAGTCCTTCCATCAACTTTTGCTTCCATGTCAACAATGGGCTTTTTATGATTTTCTGGTCTCACCCTTTTCTTGTGTTCCTAGGCAGAGAGTTGTAGTGAATATACACATCAGCCACTTTTCCATAATCTGAGAAGGCATCCCATAACAAAGTTTGCGAAACCCTCCTGCTAATGTTGTCCACAAAAACTGAATAAAGATTTGTTCTCCATTGTTCGAATCATCTCGCATTGAAAGAATTACGCCTTGATGAATTTCCATTAAAAGTCCTCCGACCACCGTAGCCCCTCGACTGGTCCCTCATTCTCTCTCTAAAAAAGGAAAAACGTGTCTTCAATCTTCTTTGGTGACATGATAGTCCCTAGTACTCCACTAGGTGTGCCAAATTTATTGTTGATGACTTCTGGGTTAGACTATTGGACTAAGCTCCTCACAGACAATGAAAAGGATTTTCACGTCAGTTTCTTCTATCCATAAGTAGGGACTCCAATTAGAGTTATTCATATCTGAATGGATTTAGAAAAAGGGAATTGCACTAAGAGGTTACAAATGAAACTACTACTAAAGATAGAACTATGACATCTACTAAATTTAAACCATAATAAAAGATTAGTTGATAGAGTTTCGTCATGTGATTAAGCCATCTCTTCTTCATCAATTCTTTCTCCTTTTATAGTCTTGTTCTACCCATGATTAATTATATTTCTTCCACTTATAAGGATTTACTTCATGAACTTGCTCCACTTCACCAAAGTTAGTTTTCTTCCAACCAAGAGTTCAAATTCCCAGTTGAATTTATTTAAATTTTCCATTGAATGTTGGACTTTAAATTGGTTAGCCCAATTCCTTTTTAAGATATTTAGCTCGATTCTTTAATTCAATTACTTCTCCCCTTAACTAATTGATCTAGACTTTAATCAATTTATGGTCCAGTGAACCCAATTCAAATTTAGGCCCACAGTAATATATTGTAACAGTTGTCGTCAATGATTGTTGAAGGAGTTGATCAATCTTTTCATGTACCCTGATTAATTTAGTTGCTGGGTAGAGGTGGGTTACCTCTTTGACCAACATTTTGGTATAAATAAATGGCGTTGTTGGATATAATAGTTCCACGGCTAGCTAGTTGCATTTTTTTTGAAAGGCATAAAACTGAATTTTATTAAAATAACAACAATATTGAAAACATAAGTTCCCATTTATTTTCAAACTTCAAAGCAAATTATGTCGAACTGCAATAATAATAATAATAATAATAATTTAGGACTATAGTAATTTTATTGGGATGTATATCCCACAGCAGCACAACTACGAAGCCCAATTGTCTCCACTGTGAGACCTGGTCCAAGGGCGAGTAGGACACCCCACTCCAACCCTTGACCGGTGGTGGATTTGCCTTGTTTGATTGATTGTTTCCTCATCTCATCCAAAGCAAAGAGTACACTAGGACTCCACATGTTCCCATATTCACTTAGCACATGCCAACTTGCTTGAAGCTTATCCTTCTCCAACCCAAGTTTTTCTTCAATACCTCTTAGAACAGCTGGTCCACCGTTATGTACTACGTATAATAATGTGTTCCAATCATCGATTCCAAATGGGGTGAACGTTTCAATCAAGCATTGCGTTATTTGCAATGCACTTAGCTAATTGTTTAGATATATAATACTTATTCCTATTTCACAAATTTTTCCATGCATCATGGTTTCAGAGTCAGGGATCACAATTTGCTTAACTGATATAATTTCAAACAAAGGCCGCTTGTTTTTGTCTAAGTCAGGATCAACACCATCAATCAACGTTGTAGCCCTATCAGAAAAAATTGCAGAGCCCACCAATATGTCTAAGTGCGTCTCCGAGGGTGCGTGGAAACAACCGAGCATAACTTCGGAGCAAACAAAAAGAACTCGAGCACCGGCATTGTTCTCAACCAAGTCCTTGGAAAGTCGAAGGGCAGTCCTAGCAGCATAGCAACCTTGTCCATAAATGAAGAACTTTTGAATTGAAGGTTTTAGGCCAATGAGCTTGGCAAAGTGATTGTCGGCAGTAGGTGCACTTGCACAACATGATGTGCAAACTATAAGGTGTGTGATATTTGATAAAGGTTGTCCACATTCTTTGATAGCCTTTAATGCTGCTTCCTTTCCAAGTTTGGGCACTTCCTTAATTAGAATTTCTTAACGAACATCAAGAGATGGAGCCCTATAGATGCTTAAGTTCGGATTCTCTTTGATCATGTCTTCTGTTAGATGCATATAACGTTTTTGTATTGCAGATTAATCACCTATTAATACCAAAATCACAACATACATATAGGAAGATGAAATGTCATAGATGTTTTATACTTAACAAACTAAATGCATAGCAATTTTATGTTAATCTATTACCAAGTCTAGCTAGTTATACAATATCCTATACACCAAATTGGTGTTTGGTTTGATTTTCACATAACAAGAGTTTAAAAGCACAAACACCAAGTGAAAAGATCTTAACATTCCTTAAACAAGGTCTTGAGTTCGAGTCTTGTGAATGAAGAAAACTGAGAGGGTCCCCCATTTGGGGTCCAACACGTCTCGACTTTAGACTAGTCGGGAACCATTCTAGTATCAGATATCGGGATTCGTAAAAAAAAAGTTTAAAAGCCCCATATAGATGGTAATAGGAAATCAATAGAAAATATGATAGCCAAAGAAAAAAGAATGCTAGAAAATATTTGATTGAAAAAGAGTGAGTTATATATTGCAAATAACTCAACTAAAGCATAATATATATTGCTACAACTAAAGCATAATATATAATCAGCCTAATAAAAACTTTTGATACTTACATATACGTTGGAACTTTTTGTTTCAATTGTGTCATGTGTTGGCTATTATTGAGCTGAAAGTGGAAATCAGGATACTCAAATTGGTGGAAACAAGTAGGGGATTTGTTGTGCCAATACCTAGAATGGTGGCTACTCCTTGGCGAGTTTCCTGCAGCATAATTTCCAAAGAAGCCATGTAGTTAGAGTCGTTTTGGGTATTCTAGCATGTTTTTTAGATTTAATCTTAAAATTGATGAGTTTAAAGAAAAATGACTTGACATATATTTATAATTGGCGGGGAGAGAAGTCAAATCAATTATTTATGTTTCAATTGAATATTTAGGGTAATTATAAATTCCTTGTACTTATTTATAGGCTAAGCCTAATAGACTTCGGGTACGGTTAGATAAGTGTGTAGAGGAAATCGTTTAATGGTTGCAATTTAGGTTCAGTGTTAGGTTTAGGATTGCAATAGGCTCTTCACTTTTGTAAATATAAATAAATACTTCCTCCATTCCAAAATAACTGACTCTCTTGGGTCAAATTAGTCCTAACTTTGACGCCCTTAATTACAAAAAAAAAAATACAATCAAATTTTCAAATAATGTGTTTTGAAAAGTATAAGACTTAACTTAATCAAAATATATTTTTTTAAAATTTTAATTTTATATAATTTTTTTGTGATTAAGGGTCAAAGTTAAGGTTAGTTTGACTCAAAAAAGTCAGTTATTTTGGGACGGAAGGATTATCTAATTTGGCAAATATTGTACTAATAGTTGTTGGCGAAATTTTACTTCACATGAAACAAGGGAAGCACTCCTACAATCAGACTATCGAAAGGGTTGTCACTTTCATTTCTTCTTCGCAGAAGAGTTGAGTTCTTTGCAATCAAAAGGTACAAGAGAACGCCAGTAAACAAGTAGGTGTGTGGTTCAAAGGCCATGAGCCAGAAAATATTTTTGAGGGGGCGGAGTATATTGATTTTTGTTTTGGTAAATATAGAATACTTTTATTAATTAAAGCATACAAAACAAAAAATAATATAAATAAAACTAAGAAATATATAAACAAAATGTTATTTAAATTGCACCATTTTTTTAAAAGGACAATTTTTATTCTATTTATTTATATGAGGTAAAATAGTCTTCACCCCTATTTGGTATTTGTAGGATTGGGGGGGGGGGGGGAGGGGGGTTGTAGACACCCATTTTTGTCTTAGAACCATGAGATTTAATCAAGTTGTCTCTTATTTTGGTCATTTGTGCATTCAGGGGTATTTTCGTCATTTTTTGCATATTTAGGGGCGTTTTGGTCATTTTGCATACTCGGGGTTTTTCTTTGATCCTTTTAATTCCATTTTTAGTTTAGAGTAGATAATCCACTCTTGATCATCTAATTTGCATTTAGAAAAGAATCAAATTCTTAAAAGTGCACCTTTGATAGTTATGCATATTTTAGAGTCTAATTCTATTTAGTATTATTGCTTTTGGTTAACATATTTCTTAATTCCCAAATTAGGATAAGTTAGATTAATTTAATTCACATATTATTTGCATTAGTCATATTTACATTTGGACCTTTAGTTATAGTCTTTGTAATAGCTTTTTTAGTTAAGAGTAATTAGCAATTTTAGTTAGGTTCACTCTTAGACATAATAAAAAAAAGGAAATTTTATTTCATTAGGCATGTTTTGAATACATAGTACACTAAATAACATTAGGTACATTTGCATAATTACAAAGCCCGAAAAAAAATTGAAAAAATGAAATTTACAAAGAAAAGTAGTTTGTTTACATTAGTCAACATTTTTGTTTTACAAGAGGAAGGTCTTGGTAGAGTCCATTCCATGTTTTCTTTTCCCACTTGATACAAGCTAGGTCGCACCCTCCCCATTTTGCAACTTCCAGCACTCTTTGATGAGGTTTAGCCCTGCAAATTAAGAAATAGAAGAGACAGTGCAACAAAGTGTTTCCCCCAAGCTCCAAGCATAGACACCATTAATTGGTGGTATGCCATTTTTTTTTATAAAAAATGCAACCAACAGCAAACAGAGCAAGATAGCATGCATGGATGATCAAACAAGCCATGTACCCATGCGTCGAAGATCTTTTGAAAGACCTCAATATGCAAGGTTGTACATTAGAGTGTGCAAGGGCTAATACAGTGAGGACTAAGTCAATAATGATGTATGAAGAACAGCAAACAAACACAACAGGTCAAGCAGCCAGGAATTGCACCAAGCACACATGATAAAACACAAAGCAATGAGCACAACAACATGTTTAGGCCTGGGGGAGCTTTTTTGTTTTAGGTAGATGTGGACATGAGGGTCAGGATTACTTCTTGGCCTCAAGATGCCAATCTGCCATTCAAGGAACAAGGGAAATGCAACCAAATGTTCATTACAGGTGTAAATGGCAAAATGGCTATCCGAATCAATTGCGAACATGAAGAATAGGATATAAAGTTCAATGCAGTCGGTTCAACAGAGGAAACGGAATCATGAACATTTCCATATGAAATTCAGGGCAAAACAGCAAATAAAGAAATAAGCAAGGATTTAGCAATACAAGCACTCAATCACCAAGTTTAGTTTCAAAAGGATTAAACTACATCTCAGAAATGAAGTTCAGAGGGCTATAGCTATGGAGTTATACATGCAAGCTATACAACCAGGCAACAAAAGCTCAAGACCTTACAATCAAATTGAAGCATTCACATAAGCAGGCAGATTCATCTTGAGTTTCCATAGCTAAACAGAACAAGTGCAAGCAGATTCCCACCTCAAGAACAAGCATGAACCGATTCAATTACAGCCATGTGATTGTCATAAGCAGACCAACGATGACAAGTGCAGGATGGTAGAAAGTACCAGTTCAACAATCTCATAAGCATTCAAATGAGCAGGGATCAAGGCACCCAAAAACAGGAGAATGAAGATCACATTGCAGAAGAGTTTCAAACAGGTGAATGCACGCATAAGGCACAAAGCAGGTAGCCAAAATTGAGGAAAGATGGGAGTAGTAGTGATGAATTCATTGTACTACACTAGTTGCAATTTCATGACATCAGGGCATCATAAAAAGGAAACCAACTAAGCAGAATGTAAAGTTGAAGGGGTCAAAGTCCACAGAATATCATAATGCAGCAAGTTAGGCAATTCGACAGGTTAATTGATCAAGGCCAAGGCAAAACAAGGCATATCAAGCACAACAGATTTCCCCATCGGATCCCACCAGAAGACAAAGCAGCCAAAATACTAATTTTGTTAATTAGTAGGGAATAAGACAAACCATAGAAATTACTTGGTCTTCTAGCTCATCATCTCACCACAAAAGCGGGTCGCTATATCCTTAACAACCTCATAAAGGGACAAAACAACAAAAAATAACAGAAAGGGGGTTAAAACGCTGAAATTGAAGATGAAAAATGAAAAGGATCTAGAACTTTCTGGATCTCATCTCTTCCTCCAATGACACCTGGCAGCTCATGCTTATCAACATCCACCTGCTCCCAACAGAGAGGTGAGAGAAATCGCTGAAGGATAAAAGGGGGGGTTTGGGAAGAAAAGAGGGGAGGTTGTTTTTTTCGCTGAAAACTTTTTTTTTGGGATCGAAGGGGAATCTCTCTTGTTTTTTCTTCGAACTTCAAAGAGAGGCAAGATTTGAAAACACAGGGTCTGGTAGCGATTGATAAGAGCAAGCATCTTTGGTTGCTCAAGCATCGCTTTACCCTTTTCTCTCTTGATCTCCAACGTTTTTAAGCTTAAATCCAGCATGTTTTCAGGCGTTTTTGGAAATCTGGGTTGGGAATTTGTAATTCGGGAAACAGATCTGGCTTGAGTCATTGGTTTTGAGAGGTGGGGAAGAAATTTTCGAAATCAGAGTACAGGCTAGGGTTTTTGTTTTTGTGAAAAGGGTTGAGGAAGAAGAAGTTATCGAAAGAGGGGAGGGGAACAAGGGTTATAAGCATCCCTTTTATTGAATGGTGACGTTTTGGGGGTAAGTGGTCTTCTTTTTTTTTTTAATTTTTCCCCTCCTTTTGCAATTGTTTCAATTTGGGACTGATGGTGCTTGGATGATGTGATTTGAGACTTCTTATCTTTATGTACTTGATTTGGTTTCTCATTTTATGATTGATGAAGTTTCCTTTAATGAATTCTTATGTGTGTTTGTATTCTTATTGTGGTAGTTTGATGCTTAAAATAATGATCTTGATGAAAGTTTGAATTTTTATTTGAAAAGGCTTGGTTTTTGGTTGATGAAACATGGGAGTTTATATTTTTGCTCACTATCTTTGCTTTTATGATTTATTTTGATGAAAATTTATGTTTTAAGGGCTTAAATTGGTGTTTCCATGCTAAAGTTGAGATTTTTATTGGCCATAATGTGATGAAGGGAATGAAAGATAACTATAGTTCATATTTAATCATTTCCTTTGATTTTTAACTTAAACTTAAAAGAAAAATCAAGCCTTTATTCTTAAGTTTTGATTTTTGAACATGGTTGATTCAAAGTTAGATTCATGATCCCTTTTGAGTTGATCTTGAGTGTAAAAATGGAGCCTTTGATTTAAAAGCTTAAACCTTTTTCAAATGTAAATTAGCTTATTAATCGATTTTCATGTCTTATTGAGCTAATTTTTTATTTACAAAATTTTTAGGTTTTAAAATTAAAGGTTTCATTTCTTAGAATTCAAGGTCAACTCATAGAGTGATTAGTGAATCTCTTGGAAGTAATTTTAGTTAAAGAATCAAAGTTTGGCTTTAAAAGCTTAATTTTTCTTTTTAGTTTGTCTTAAATTAAAAGAAATGGTTGTAGTTCATGGAAAATTGTATTTTAGTGCCTTTAAAGATTCATGCTTGTGTTTGAGCTCAATTAAGTGCCTGGAATTTTTCATTTTGTTCACATAAAGACATCACTTTCTTTCCTTTTTCAACATGGTCCCTGATTTGGAATGTTATTTGTGTTTAGTTCAATTTCACCCCTGATTTAGGAATTTATCTTTTGATTTATGTTGTCTTGCCCTTGATTTGGTTTCTATTGCTTGATTAAATGCAATTTGGCCCTTGCTTTGGGGACTTTATTTATTTTGGATGCAATTTACTCCTTGACTTTTGAAATTGATGTCATGATTGTGCAATTGAGTGCTTAATTCATATTTTTTACATTTAATTTGTGCTATTTGAACCCTGAATGTTGCTAATTGCTTGCTTTATATGCAGAAGTGTACCCAGATTGTCCAATTGACCTTTAGGCTTCCATTTTCTTCCAAGTCTTTTGTTCTTTGGATTTACCTTTGGCTTTGTTAAAACCTTTGAATTTGTAATAATTAGTAATTAGTATAAAAATTAATGAATACTCATGCATCCATATCATGTATGTTGTATGTCACTTTGATTATGCTTAAAATGTATTAACATTTGTCTTTTGCCGAGATGAAAGGCCTTTCGGATAAATGTACTCGGGTACAAATTTCTGGGAGTCCCTTCTTGACCGATCTCTTCCGTGGATACCCCCATAATGCGTGTGAAGGGTTTACGGAATTGATTTCGGGTAGACTCGTGTTAATGTATATAAATAAAAAATGATCTTTCATGCATTTAAATGCCATTTATGCGAGTTAGCCTAAAAAAGAATCAATAAACAACCGTCTTTTACGATGACGGGTGGGTTCCAAGTAAATGTACTCGGGTTCGAATTCTTGGTCCCCGCTCCGAGATTGAGTTATTCTCGAGATACCCCCATAATGTGTGGGAAGGGTCTCGGGTTAATCTCAAGTTACTGTTGTTTATTGATAAATTAAAATTCACCAACTCATGCATCATTAAGCACTCGTAGTTTCTTTTCTAGGAATTAACAAGATTTAAAGAAGGAAAATGACCATTTCCTTTAAAAACATACTAAAAGCAACCTTTTGTTATTGACCCACAATTAGATCTAGTTTGGCTTAGAGCTTCCGTAACTTAACGGGCATGCCAGGGGTGCTGATCCTTCCCTGCGCGTAAATGACTCCCGAACCTAGGTCTAGGTGGCAAGACCGGACCTATAGGTTTAGTGGGTCCCATGCCAAGCACTGGACCTCATTAGACTAATTAAGACAATTAGGTGGCTAATCACACCTTAGAAAAATGATTAGTGGCGACTCCTTTCCAACGTCGTTTTGACAAGGTTCCCCGGACCCGGACGTTTCGACAGCTTGGCGACTCTGCTAGGGACAATTATAGAAAGTCAGGCCTCACCTAGTTTAAACAAAATCTAGGGTTAATAAAATGGTTGCTTGTTTGTGTGTTTTGGTGTTTATTGCTTTTATGCTTTGATATTTCTGTTATTTTCACTCATATCTTGTTGTTTTCTTTGTCTCTTGTTATGGTTAGTTACTAGGTCTGTCAGGTGTAGTTCTATGGCAATGGTAGGTTGTTCCTTCACACACATCACTTAGACCGCATCTTGCATTTACATTTTTGCCACCTTGTTTAGATTTTGGGAGGTATAATAAGCAAGCCTTCGTATAGGTTGTGCGAAAAACCTCTACCCAATGAGACCTTGCTGGGTCGAAATTGGGAACCTACTAAGTACGTGTGGACCAACCCAGCATATAAGTTGGTACACATAAGGAACATTCCGAACCTTTACCCTTTCGTTTTGAAATACGGACTGTAGAAAGAGTAGCTTCGCGTTACTCTCAGTAAATGGACCACCCGCCCCAGGGGGACCTTTGTGCCAGAGTTTTATGGAAAATCTTTTATTTTAAAAGAAAGGGGCATCATTTCTTTTCAAATTCTAGCATTGTTATTTATGCGCTTACTCTCCCTTACTAACTTGTGTTCTTTTTGTGTTTCCCCTTTTCTATTTCGTTCCATGCATTCATTGCATTAGGTGGTCACATAATGGCAAAAACCAAGAAAAAGGGTGAATCAAGCGCGGTGGGACCCACACATCATCTAGCAGAAGGAAGCACGAGTGCGGCATCACTTGTTGCGAATTTGTCGAGGAATGGGGCAGAACAACAAAAGAATGGAGTGGTAACATCTTTGGATTATAGCATTGAATTCCCGCCTATGACCTGTTTTGATACTAGTCAGAGCAGCCTGGACAAGTTGAAGAGTCTATGGGCAAGGTTTTCATACAAGGAGCAGTTCAAGCAGAAATATGGGCTCATTGGGTCTCTGATTGATGCTGAGGTCGATCATTCATTGTTGAGAGCCATGGTACATTTCTGGGATTCCGCTCGACGCTGTTTTGTTTTCAACGAGGTAGATATGGTGCCTACAATAGAGGAATACCGCTCCATGTTGTTTCCTTCAGATGAGTTTACATCCAGGAAGCCTAATGACAAGATCTACTGGAGGAGGTTACATCCCTAGGTCAGTAAGCACATTTCTGAGATGACGGGGGATAAGGCAGAGCGGTGGATGGCTGAGCTAAAAACTTTGAGCACTGGGGTGAGGGCCTTCAAAGAAAGTTACCTGAATCAATAAGCCGAAGAACACTTGGGGAATGAAGAGAAAGGATCCCAGTTGATAGCTCTCTTGATTTATGGTTTGATCATATTCCCAAAGCTCTGTCACATGTAGATGAGCTATTAATTGATTTACAGGATCAGGCAAAGCATGGTTTCGACATCTCACCGGCAATCGTGGCAGAGACTATCTGATCCCTAAACCACTGCAGGAGATCCGGGGAAGGAAGGTTCATTGGGTGTGCGACCATGTTGACCATATGGATGAAGACTCACTTACCCTTGATTGATACATCCAAGATGGCCATTTAGTTCCGGGATAGTGACCCCATCAAAGAGTTTAGGAATATTGCATGGGTTAAGAAAATAGTGCAGGAATGGATAGACTGGTTCAAAGAATGTGGGCATGGCAATATTGTGTGGAGAGCCCGGTGGATGAGGAATAAGGTCCCAATACGCGGTGGAGAATCATTCATGCTATTGATGGGACCCTGGGGAACCACCACTTACTCGACTTCTTTGGTGCTAAGGCAGTTTGGAGTAGGGCAGTTCATTCCTGACATGCAAGATTTATGCAGTATTGACATTGAGCATGGGTCACAGTTGGAGATTGACATAGCAAGGTCTAAGGCACTTCAGTGGAAGAATTCTCAGTGGGAATATGTGGCTGACTCGCCGTATAAGACAACCCCATCTCTAGAATATGTAATATGGCATAAGGAAGTAGTTGAGAGTTTAGCTCCACCTCCCGCCAAGAACCCGAGGATTAGATTGGGGGCAAACAGTGAAGATGAGATCTCCAAGTTAAGAATTGAGAACAAGCGTCTGCGTGAAGGGGCCGTACTCCGGGAACTGGTAGAGAGGTTTCAGTTGAAGAAGACCAAGTGGGAAAAGGTGAAAGCACAAATGATAGAAACAGCTGAGAACCTACAAGTCCAGATAGACAGGTTGGTCAATAGGAAGGAGGAGTTGGAGCAAGACCATCAGAAGGAAAAGGAAAGAGCAGAATTCTGTGGTAGTCAGAATAGGAAGCTTGGCCAATCCAGAGATGCATTCCGAGAGAGAGCCATAGAGCTAAAAAGAAGAGAGGTTGCCATTGTCGAGGGAAAGTCCGAATATGCTGCACTTGAACAGGAAAACAAGGAAATAAGAGACAAGTATTGGAGCCTCAGAAGGGAATTGGAGGAGGAAAGGGATCTTAGCAACAATTTAGATTCTTTGGTCCGACACCAAAATGAAGAAATTGGAGTCCTCAGAGGAAAAGAAGCAGAGCTTACCAGTGCCAATCAAAGGATCACTACCTTGACAACAGAACTCATAGGAGAAAAAGGAAAGACAGTTGTGCGTGAGGTGCAATCTGTGTTAGCGAATGCCGCCCACCAAGTCCAGGTCCAAAACCTAAATGCTGAGATTGTCCGCTTGAGGGAATTAGCTGAAACACATCAGGCCAGCTTTGAAGAATTTGAGACAAAGTACATGCTATACAAAGCTGAAGTGGATGAAATAGAGCGTGCATGGTTCTTCATCTAATATAGGCTTTACAAATGGGAAGATGGCTATCACACTTGCACTGATCAATTGATTGAGTTGCAAGGGCATATCCGGGCAGGTGTTGAAAGGGCCAAGAAAGTCAAGAGTGAGATTCAGAGGGTCTGTGATCGGAGGATGCTCAGAGAAGCAGGGGAACAAGAGATCCTAGAGTGCTTGGAAAGGGTGATCCATCTTTTCGGGTCGTTCATCAATGCTTACAAGAACACATCTCTGAATGAAGACTTTGACAAACGCAAGCGGGAGGAGGATACCAGCGATGCATGTTATGAGGAGTTAGATTAGAATAGTTGAATGGACAAGTATTTGAGATTGTAATCAAGTTTAAATGAGTTGATGATGTAATAATGTGGTGTTTTAAACTTTGCTTTGAGTTAATTTAGTCTCCTGGTTTTTGGTATTATGTGACTAGCTATTACATAATCATTAATGCATAAAGGATGTTTGGTTTATGTGAATGCACAAAATCAAGTTATGAAGGGTTACCACAATGGTGGAAAAACTTCGTAACCTTCCTTTTAGGTTATACATCCATTCATACATACATGTTGCATAGATGCTAGTGTGAAAGACACTTTGACTTATGTGAATGCACAAAGTCAGGGTTCTGGATATGAGAGTGAGGAATTATGAACTTTACCACAATGGTGGGGAATCTCACAATCCCTTCCTTTTAGGGCATCAACTCATTGTTTTAATAATAAATCAATAAAAGATAATAACACCAGTTTTTGACATTTAAATTCAGAGAAAACAAGATAGTTCAACGTCAGTATCTTACACGATCTAAGGCTAAAGCGATGGCAAGTCAACAAAGTGAAGAATTTGAAGAACTGAAGAGAGACAGAGATGAAATGAAAGAGCAGTTAAGGCAGGTGTTGGCAATAGTAGCCAAATTAACTACATTCGTGGAAGCTCTCGTAAGAGACGGAGTAGCACAGGAGAAAGCGGGTAACTCCAGTGGTATGATGGACCAGCCTAAGGATAACGGCAAAGCACATGTTGAAACAACTGATGATGGGCCGCCATGGTATGTCTACTATCCCACGGCACCCTATTATACTCGGGGAGAGGGTTCATATGTTCCATATGAAAACCCAGTGCACTACCATCCAGGAGCACTAGCTGTCAATCAAGATAAGCCATTGGGGGCAGCCGGGAGGAAGGAGGATGACCCGAAGGATGAGAACAAGCGCATGCTTAGCCTGATAGATGAGAGGCTTCGTGGCTTAGAAGGATCCAGTAGTTATTACAGGCTCATCAATAATGCAGAGTTATCTTTAGTGGATGATCTGGTCATACCGCCGAAGTTCAAAGTTCCTGTTTTTGAAAAATTTGATGGGACCAAAGACTACCCAAACAATCATCTGAAGAGCTATGCGAGGAAAATGAGGCCTTATGAAGCAAATGAGAAGCTCATGATTCACTGTTTCCTGGATAGCTTGATTGGCACAGTCTCTACATGGTATAACCAGCTTGATAAGCATCACATCCGTTCCTGGGATGATCTGGCGAAGGCTTTCATTGATCAATATAAGTATTTGATCGAACTGGCCCCAAACAGAGAATCGCTGAAAGCCATAGAAAGGAAGCCTACTGAGAGCTACACTGAGTTCGCTCAGCGCTGGAGGGACATGGCCGCGCAAGTCAGGCCAACAATAGAAGAATCGGAGATCTCAGGATTCTTCATTGATACTCAGAAGTCGATTTTCTATGATAAGCTGTTTAACATGTCAGGTAAGCCATTCGCGAATATTGTGGTCATAGGACAGAAGCTTGATAATAGCATCAAGTCCGAGAAGATTATAGTCCCTGAGGAGGCTAGAAGGGTACCAACGGGAAGAAAGAAAGAGGAAGTTAGCAATGTCAGCCAAGTAGGGTATCAGCCTCCAAGGCCTTACAGACCCTATTATGCACCTCCAACTTATAGTTATCCTCAGCAAAACCCAATAAGTTACTATCGCCCGCCTGTACCAGTGCCTTACTCCTATCAGCCAGTGAACAATGTTGGGAGTACACCTTATAGAGCACCACCACCGCTTTAACAACCTCCTGTGCCTTCACCACAACATGTCGGACAGGCCATGCCTCCACGGGCTGCTTTTCGCCCAGTTAGGGAGCATATTGACCCTATTCCCTATACATATTCTGAGTTGCTGCCACAATTGGTTCAACAAAATTTACTCCGGCGAATTCAATATCAGCGCACTTTGCAACCTCCATACCCTGCATGGTATGATGTGAATGCTTATTCTAACTTCCATTCTGGGGCACAGGGGCATTCAACTTGAGAATTGCTTTAGATTGAAGCAAGAAGTACAAGCTTTGGTGCGAAGTAAAAAGCTTAGTTTCCCCAAAGCAAAACAGCCAAAAACAACGGGGAATTCGCTGCCTAATCACAATGGAGGACAAGTCAATGCAATATGTGGAGAAGAGATTGTGATAAGGGATATTCGCAAGGTTGTCACCCCGATGGCCACAGTATACGAGGCATTGGTAAAAGCTGAAATGATAAAGGCAAGGCAATATGAAGGGCAGGTCAGTAACAAAGAATGCCCCATACATGGTGTACACGCCATACAAGACTGTGAGGAGTTCAAAGCTTGTGTACAGAGGTTGATGAATGAATCCAGAATTCAATTTTATGTTGAAGTACAAATAGAGGATGTTAACATGCTGATGGAGGGAGAGAAGCCGAAGCCATTCATCTCCACTCTACCTACCAGATTACCACCATCACCTTTTGTACCAGTAATCCCAACAGTACAACCTGTTATTCCGAAACCTCCCATAGTAATGCCGCAACACATGATAGCTAATGCCCCAAAGCCTTTTGCTTACGAAAGCAACCATTATGTGCCCTGGGTATATGATGTGAGTGTGACACCACAAGCAGTACAAATGCAGACTGAAGCAAGCACAGCCAACATAACTGGAGTTGGAGGGATGACTAGAAGTGGTTGTTGTTATTCACAACCCATAAGAGAAATGCCATAGAGGGAAGAAGGGATAACCAAAGAAGGTCCTGTGGATAGGCCGCTAGTGATGGAGCAAGGCCAATCATCGGCCTAGGAAGAGCAAAAAGAGAAGCCATGCTTTACAGAGAGGGAAGCTTGTGAGTTCCTCAAGGTTATCAAGCATAGTGAGTATAGTGTGGTAGACCAGCTGAATAAAATGCCCGCTAGGATTTCTATCCTATCCTTGCTACTAAACTCGGAAGCAATACTTCGGGTGCTAAGTCAAGCCTATGTGGAGTAAGGAATCACAGTGGAAAACTTGGATCATAATGTGGGAAGTATAACTACGGGGCATATCACTTGTACAGATGAAGATAATCCTGAAGGAGGGAGGAATAACTTGAAAGCTTTATATATCTCAGCTGGGTGCAATGGGTTTCATGTTGGCAGAATTTTGATCGATAATGGGTCAGCCTTGAATATCATGCCTTATCATTCCCTAGAGAAGCTGTCTGTGGATCTTTCATACATTAGGCCAAACAATATGATGGTGAGGACTTTTGATGGAACTACACGCTCAGTAAGGGGTGACATTGAGCTTCAGATGAAGATAGGAGGAGTTGAATTCCTAATGAATTTTCAGGTAATGGACATAAACCCATCATACTCGTGCCTGTTGGGAAGACCTTGGATTCATATGGTGGGAGCTGTACCGTCCACTTTACGTCAAGCAGTCAAGTTTCGGGTCGGACACAAGCTAATAGAGATCAAGGAAGAAAAGGATATTAATGTTAAACAAGCTCACAATGCACCATATGTGGAAGCTAGAGAGGAAAGCGTGGAAGATTCCTATCGAGCATTCGAGGTGGCGGAGGTGACCCATGTTAAAGGAGGAAAGTTGCCAAAACCTCATGTCACTAAGAATTGGATGATGCAGCTGAAGCAGTTGATAGGGAAAGGATGGAAGGTTGGATGGGGACTTGGTAAAAGACTTCAAGGAATTGAGGAGGCTATTTCTACACCAAAGTATGCTTATACTTTTGGTCTGGGGTTTAAACCAACTTGGAGGGATCGAGTTGAATCAAAGGAAAAAATGAAGCAAAGGAGGATGGCCAGGTTTAGGGGAGAGCCGTTTGATGCTGGTCGGATGGAGTTTCCACCTCTATTTCACACTTTTTGATCAGCCGGTTGGGAGAACCCTTCAAAGAAGATAGATGCTCTTCATTTAGCCACCGAGGTCTCAGCTATCAGAGGAAAGTTCCAGGATTTGTCAGTAAATGCAGTGGAAGACAGGATGGAGGATATGTGCCCGTGGAGTTACCCAGCAGAGTCAGGTCCAGAGGAAGTTAATTGGACTGAGTTTGAATTTCCAGTTATTGTCAGCAATGAAATGTAATAAGACTTCTAAAAATTTCAGTACTTTTTCCCTAAAAACATGTTTGAATCCCATTTTCATGGTCATGACCTTTATTCAAATCATGTTCTCTTTATTATGATGAGTAATAAAATTAGATGCACCATCAAGTTTTCCTTTCATTCACTCCATCTAGTTCCATTTATTTATACATTTGTTCACTTTATACTTTATTATTCTCTATACGTATATATTCTCTTCATTTCTTTTTTCAGGCTAACTGACGATGAATGCAAAGAAGAACTGGATAGCCCTGCAAATATTTTCGAAAGGCGTGTGTGTAACAATGACATGGCTGAGGAATATGTCGAGGACTCAGTGCTACCCTCAGACCTCATGCGATTGATTGAGTAAGAAGAAAGGTAAATTCAGCCACATAAAGAATCCACTGAATTAATAAATGATTGAGCTAAAAAAGACCATATTTTTATGCCTATTTTACTATGTTTTTAGACCCATTTATGCTTAATTATATGCTATTTTATTAATATTTGTGTTTTTAGTCTTTAAGTGATGTGAAAATGAGAAATTGTTATTTTTCAATATTTTTGGAGCTATTTTGATGACTTTTAATACAGATTTGAGCAAAGCAATTTTGAGCATAGATTTGGAGATTCGAAGTTCGTGTTTGAAGACCATTTGAAGATAAATTGGAGACTTGAAGACCATTGAAGATTTATTTCAAGAGCAACAATTGAAGAATTGGAGCTTTAATTGAAGACAAGTCATGGATAATCCCTTAAGCTTTGGTATTTATGGATAATTTATATGGGAAAATACTCAGCCCATATAAGATATTAATTGGAATTAAAATCCTAATTAATGACTCCTAAATCCAAGGAAATATCAAAATCCCGTAGATTCCCGATTCTAGTCCTAACAGGATTAGGATTTAGGAGCAGTTTTGGTATAAAATTCATAACTTTCTGCTCAGACCTCCGATTGAAGCCCATGAGTACTCGTTGGAAAGCTAACTCCGAGATCTACAACTTTCCTTTGAAGTCCAAGACCCAGTTCTGCCATTTTCAAGCCCGAAAATGCTGTTGAAGTTTCTGCACGAATTCAGCAAAAATTCAGGATCCTATTTTGACTTGGATTCTACTCTATGAAGACTTTTAATCCAACTTGGAGTCCAAGTTAGACCCTAAAACCGGCCTAGACTCCTTTCCAAGTTAGGATTGGAATTCTTAGGGTTAGTTCCACTATAAATAGCCACCTTCTGTATCACAAAACACACACCTTCATACCACACACATAGATAATTTCTTTTCTTCTAGTTTTCTTCTAGTTTTTAGGCAAAGGGTGCGCCACCCCCTATAGCCATAGGGAGGTGCGGCATACCTAGGTATTTTGCAAGGAGATTTCGCCCCTCCAAGGTCCTGTAAGTACTCTTATGCCTCTCATGGATTTTCCTAAATCCATGAGTAGCTAAATTCTTAATACTTCTGATCCTTTGGTGAATTCAATAATTTAAATATGGTGAGATTTCTGTTCTTATAATTTGGTATTTTATTCTTGATAGATAGCATGTTAAACTCTATTTTAATTCTACAATCTTGATCTTTATTGATTTATTGTGGCCACTAAAGAGGTAATTTGAGAGATTGTTGGCTAGATCAAACAACAAGGTTGACGCATGAGTTTGATTGTGTGTAGCAAGTTAGCCGCGCTTGACGGCGGGTTAATTGGGTTTGCATGCCAGTGATCAGATTTATCTGGTTGTTGTATGGTTTTATTTATTAAGCATGTGTGAAAGAACTAATAAAAGTTGATCTTAATGCTTTGAATCCTAGCAAATCTTTAAGGCTTGACGGCTAATTGATTAGTTAGGAGGAAAAAGGGGTAATTTAAGGCTTGACGGCTAATCTTATCTAAATAGCATGTTAGGGTTTTCCCTAGGCCAGTTATCATCTTGAATTTAATATTGAATTTATCTTTTAAATCAAGGACCCATAATTAATTTGATTGTTTTCTACCATTGGTGAAGAAGTATATCCTTAATTATTGTTTTCTTTCTTATCTGCTATAGACTTAGATTTAATTTACTTTGCTTTGTTTTCTAGTTTAATTGTTTTCTGTTTAATTGCTTTCTGTCAATCTCTGTTTTCTGTGTTGTTTTTGAGAGATTTTAAGGACTAAATTTTCGGATAAAATCTATCACCCTTCTCTGTGGGATCGACCCCTACTTGCCCTATCTACTTAGTTAGGAGTTTGTTGGGATTTTATTTTTATGATTGTTGACGACAGATCAATAAATTTGAGTAAGAAGAAAGGAAGTAAAGATTGGCACTACTTTGGCTCCGGAAGATAGGCAACAGTTGGTGGAATTGCTTAGGGATTATGCAAATGTTTTCACATGGTCATATCAAGATATGCCGGGATTGAATCCTGAAGTGGCGGTCCATAAGCTACCAATAAGACTAGAATGCACGCAAAAACTAAGGAGAATGAAGCCAGATATGCTATTAAAAATCAAAGAAGAAGTCAAGAAGCAGTTTGATGCCGGTTTTCTCGAGGAAATTAGATATCCCGAGTGGCAGGCCAACATTGTCCCAGTCCCGAAAAAAGATGGAAAAGTCCGAATGTGCGTAGATTATCGGGATTTGAATAGAGACAGCCGTAACGATAACTTCCCACTGCCTCACATTGACATATTGGTAGACAATACAGCCCAATAGTCCTTGTTCTCTTTCATGGATGGCTTTTCGGGATATAACCAAATTAAGATGGCCCCTGAAGATAAGGAAAAGACTGCTTTCGTGACAGCATGGGGCACGTTTTGTTATAAAGTTATGTCATTCGGGTTGAAAAATGCAGGTGCCACGTATCAGCGAGCAATGGTGACTTTATTCCATGACATGATGCACAAAGAGATAGAAGTGTATGTAGATGATATGATTGCTAAAGCCCACTCGCTAGAAGAGCACTTGGCAAATTTGAAGAAGTTGTTCCAAAGGCTTAGAGAATATCAGCTCAAATTGAATCCATCAAAGTGCACATTTGGGGCAACATCCGGAAAGTTGTTGGGTTTTGTAGTGAGTCAAGATGGAATAGAAGTGGATCCTGATAAGGTCAAAGCAATTCAGAATTTGCCTCCACCCAAAACCCAGAAGGAAGTAAAAGGATTTCTGGGACGTTTGAACTATATAGCTCGTTTCATATCTCAACTAACTGCAAAATGTGATCCCATCTTTAAACTGTTGAGGAAGAACAATCCAGGTGAATGGGATGAGGAATGCCAAGTTGCATTTTAGAGGGTCAAGGAATATTTGTTAAAAATCCACCTATTTTGATGCCCCCGGAAAGAGGGAGGCCTTTGATTTTGTATTTGACAGTGTTTGAAAAGTCTATGGGTTGTGTCCTGGCTCAACAAGAGAAGTCAGGAAGAACATGCAGTTTATTATCTGAGCAAGACATTCATAGAATACGAGTCAAATTAATCCTCTTTAGAGAAAATGTGTTGTGCGTTGGCATGGGCAACTCGGAGGTTAAGGCAGTATATGCTATACCATACAACAATGTTGGTGTCGAAATGTTCGGGTCTGGGGAACCCTGTCGAAACGACGTTGGAAATGGAGTCGCCACTAATCTTTTTTCTAAGGTGTGATTAGTCACCTATCCGATTATTAGGTCTAATATTAACCTAAGCTTGGCGAAGGTAATACTAAACCTAATACAGTCTGCTTAACCAGAGTCTATGGGTTCGGGAGTCGGTTACGCTCGGGGAAGGATTAGCACCCCCGACACGCCCGTCAAACGACGGTAAGTCTAAACTAAATCTAATGGGTTAATACTAAAGGTTGCTTTTAAATCTTGATTATAAGAGGAAAAGGGTTATAAAAGAAAATAAAACCATTTTTGTAACCAATGTCGAGAATTCGGAGAATGTAATCGAACAACGTTGATCAATTCTGTTGCGATTCCCTTTCACTATTTGTTCTCTTGTTGAGTCCTCCGCGTCGGGAAGAAATTTTGAAAATGCTGTGACAAAATCTTTCACCATTTTTTTTTGAAAAACTTGATCAATTTTATTAATTTCCAAAATCTTCTTTTGGATTGCTTGATTAAGAACACATTCTTTTTTGAAAACGTTTACCTTGAAAACTCTTGAATTATCCATTTCTTGATTTTTTGAAAATTGAATAAGAGAACATGCTTAAAAACCCTTTTGGAAAACGCTTTTGATTTTTTTCTTCTTTTGTTCATTTTTCTCCAGGTTTGCACCTTAACACTACATATGCATGTATGAAATGATGGATGCAAAGTCCGGTTTATTAGTTGATTAATCAAAAGGAGTTTATTTGAATTGACCTTCACGAACCTAGCCCGGACCTCCGGGGATATTCGTAAAGATCATCCAATCTCGGGGCGAAATCTCGAGAGGTCGTGCCCGAGCACCTTTACCCGAGATTAGCCCGTCATAGTTAAAACGCCTCTTTATTAATCGAAACTTATAATGGTGTCATGAAATGCAAACAATTACAATAACCGAAAATAAATATGGCATGCATGTGTTAACTACTAATCACCAAACTAACTTAAATTAATTACAAGCTCAAATAATAAATGAATTAACAAATAAACTTAAAGAAAGTGGAATCTAAGGCCAAATTGGACAACTGGGGACTTTTATGCACATCAAGAAAATAATTAGCGAAGTTCAGGAATCAAACTGAGAGAATCAAAACGAATCAAGAGACAAATCCAAAATCGAAGACCAAAGCAAAAGCAAATTGAACTTAAACGAATGAAAATATGGGTCATGGGATATGCTTACACTTCAAATGAACCTGGTTTAGGAAATCAAATTTTAAACTCCAAATCTTAATGCCCAAATTAAAAGTCACTTAAAAGGATTCGCCAATTTCTTTTAAGTTATTTTCAAATTTGGAATATTGGGTTTTCAACTCCAAGCTTTATTTTTTTCAAAAATTAAAAATGACCCAAAGTGTCTTAACATGTCATCTTCAAGTCATGTTTAATCTAGGAAAAATTATAGCTTTAAGTCAAAATCCCAATTTTCAAATCCAAATTAACTTAATTCGAAAATGTGAAATCCGTTTAAATTGCTTTCAACTTAAATCATCAAGATCTCAAAAAAATCAATTTTGCCATGAATAAACTCCATTCTCATTAAAATTCAATCTTTAACCTAAATCCCAATTTCCATACTTAAATTAGTAAAATTCAAGAAAACAAATGCACAAATTAAATACCAATAATGTAAACCAAGCACTAAATTGCAAAATTCTAGCATAATTTCTAAAATCAGGGATTAAATTGAATAAAGCAGAGATCAAATTGCATTTAATCAGGAAATTGACTTGAAATTAGGGACTAGGCCGCATAAATTAAAAGTAAAATCTTAAATCAGGGGCACAATCGAATCAATTAACGAATGAAACACCAAATCAAGGGCAACATTGAAAACGGAAGAAAGCATCAGTCTTTATGGGAACTAAATAACAAATCTAAGGATTTAATTGCACTAAATGAGGACTCGATTGAAAGAAATTAGAATCTTTACCTGAATTGAGGAATTCCTCTTAAATTGAGCACTGAAACGACGCTGTTTTGGTTAAAACCTCAAGGTACTATATAAACTCTCATGTCTTCTTCTTCCTCGGCCCTTTGTTTAAACCGAAAACCTAATTTCCTTGTAGCGCAGCCGCCTAAGGCTCACCGGACATCGCCACCACCTTCAACCACCGTGTTGGAGCTTCATCGGAGCTCGGTTTTAGCTCAAATCCCTTATGTTGACTCTCCTCGACGCCCCGAGTCCAAATCCAACCTTAGTTTTGCGAGATAAGGCTCACAACTTCCTAGATCTAGCCTTTACCGGACCGGAATTCCCCTCTCCGATCTCGAATTCTAGCCGTCCGATGAGGCTAATTTTCGGGTAAGCTTCTTCCCTTTCCTCCCTATACTCATTTACCAAGCCACAAGCAAGAAGAACAACTTATAAACCTAGATCTCCAAACCCGAATATCACAAACCCTAACATTTTTGCTATTGATTTTCTTTTGTTTTTTTGTTTGAGGGGATGATGAAAAACGGAGGCCAAGTAGATAGTAAAAGGGGTCAACCGAAAAAAGGGTATATGAAAAGGTAAAGGGACTCTCTCTTTTTTTATTTTTTCTTGGTTTCCTGTGGAATCAAAGATCAAACCTACTTCTTTTTGGTTTTCTGGGTCGTTCTTGCTTATTCCAGAAGGTGGTTTCTTTTTTAGAGGATGACTGGGATTTTTTTTTCTTTTTCCGAAAGAGAGAGTGAATCCCGAGAGTTGTTATGGAGGAGATGTGTGTAGTGTGAGGGTTTCTGTGGAGTGTTCTTGTCGAATCTGGAATTGTATAGGATGAAGGGTTGTGTGAGAGGCAGGAGGAGGGTGTGAAGAATCTGTTGTGGATGTGTCAGGGATTGTTCATAAATTTGTTTAGTGTATAGAGTTGATGAGAGGTGTGTGAGCAAAAATGAGGTTCGAGAGAGTGCAGTTTTTTCTGGTTTTAGTGAGAGAATTCTCTGTGGTTGTGTATGAGAGAGGTTATGGAGGCTGTGTGTGGGAAGAGAGGGAGAGGTGAGATGAATCCTCCGTAGTGTGTGAGGATCAGTGTAGTGTTTTTGTTTAGTGAGAGAGCAAAAAATGTCCTGAGAATGGAGATGAGAGGGAGTGGTTGTATGAAGGTGTGAATTTTCCTTCCTTTTTTTTCAGATTCTTCACCCTCCTCCCTGTATTCAGCTCCCCTTCCTTTACTCCAACTAATTCGTTTGTCCTTTTGTGTAGGTGAGGTTTGTTCATGAACATGTGGATAGGATTAGGGAAGGTTGCTGAGCTGGCCTGGAATTTAGGTAAACCTCTTTTTCTGTAACTATCTTGAAACTGAATTGGAATTGAAATTATGTTGTTGTGTTGCTGTCATAGCTAATTTTGTCTCCTCTTTTATATATGCTTGCCAACCATATTGCCTCTGCTTTATCATGGACTGAAATTTGCCTATGTGAGTTAATGAATACTTTAGAATCCTTTGATTTTGGCCTTGATCATATGTCACTGTCTTGAGTTGTTGGTTGCCCTACACTTATCTTTTAAATCCTGCTGGTTTGCCTTATTTCATTTTGTCTAAGTCAGGCCCTCTTTTTTAGCAGCTTGTGAACTCAATTCTCTCTTTTCTTGTTTGCACGTTTAGATCAACAAGAGAGTTAACTCTGAATCAGCAGCTTGATTTCAAGGAAAGACTAAGAAAATGGGAACATGCAACCTATGCTTGTATTATTCCATTTTTTTGTATTTTTGTATTTTTGTAATATGTAAGCTAAATCTTGAGAAATGAAATGTAAACAAATAAATGAAGAATTGAACTCTCACTTTTTTTTATCTTCCCATTTCTATTTTTTCTATTTTCATAAAAGCAATGCCATAATACTAGTTATTAGCTAAAGAAAATGCAAATCTATTTCTACCTAGCAATGTGAAGTAATCCAAGTAAATTGACATCGACCAAATTGGAATGGCAAGATAATTTCCTATTAAAATGAATGGCTAAAATGATATAATCAAATCACTATCATGAAATATGCAAGGCTAATATGGTAAATATTTTTGGGTTTTGGATGCAAATGATGACTAATGCAATATAAATCCTAATATATTTGTAAATTGCTAAAGGCACATTAGATATACTTTTGGTTTTTTTTCAAATGCAATCTAAATGGCTGAAAATGAACTAGCTAAATTAAAAGTGAACCTAAAATGACCAAAATGCTCTTCGTGTAAAAATGACCAAAATACCCCTGAGTGTGCCAAAATGACCAAAATGCCCCTGGATGACTTTATGCTAAATAAGAGAAAAATTGACTTAAATAAAGGATATAGGACAAAAATGGGTGTCTACAATTGGTATCCAAATTGGATTCACTTCGATAAATCTTTGAAAAGCCCAGTTTGTTTGGCCGAATTGCAAGGTGGCAGGTACTCTTATCTGAGTATGATATAGTGTACGTGTCTCAAAAAGCCATAAAAGGAAGTGCAGTGGCCGACTTCCTGGCCGATAGAGCGAGTAATGATTATGAACCGGTGAAATTTGAATTCCCAGATGAAGATCTCATGGCTGTAATGAATGTTGAAGATGAAGCTCCGAAGGAACCAACAAAGTGGAGAGTGTATTTTGATGGGGCATCTAATATGTTGGGGCATGGAATTGGTGCTGTGCTGGTTTCACCAGATGGGGACCACTTCCCAGCTACTGCAACGTTGGACTTCCCCTGTACAAACAACATTGCGGAATATGAAGCATGTGTGCTTGGGATTCAGATGGCTATTGAGCAAAAGATCAAAGTTTTAAAAGTCTATGGTGATTTAGCTCTGGTAGTATACCAAATGAAGGGAGAATGGGAAACAAGAGATTCTAAGTTAGTCCCATATCGAGAACATATTTTGGAGTTGATGGAACAATTTGAAGATATTTCTTTTCATTATGTACCACGAGAAGGGAATCAAGTGGCAGATGCTTTAGCCTCATTGGCCGCCATGTTTAAAATTGGAGGAGGTGTAGATAACCCCCAATTAGATTGAGATTGACGGAGGCACCCGCTCATGTTATGAGTGTGGAAGAAGAGCCGGATGGGAATCCCTGGTATTATGACATCATACAGTATCTTAAGCATCAAAAATACCCCGAGCAGGCAACAGATAATGATAAGAGGGTGATTAGGCGAATGTCATTGGTATACTTTTTGGATGGGGAAAATCTGTATAAGAGTAGCCGAGATCAAGTTCGGTTGAGATGTGTGAATTTGGCTGAAGCTAAAAGAATGCTGGCAGAAGTACATGACGGAATTTGTGGAAGTCATGCTAGTGGACATAGGATGGCCCGACAAGTCATGAGAGCAGGGTACTATTGGCTAACTTTGGAAACTGATTGTATCAACTATGCAAGAAGATGTCACAAATGCCAGATATACGCGGATCAGATACATACTCCTCTCGACCCACTTTATGTAATGGTGTCCCCGTGGCCATTCTCAATGTGGGGCATAAATGTGATTGGAGAAATAAATCCTAAGGCTTCAAATGGCCATCAGTTTATTTTGGTAGCTATTGATTATTTCACTAAGTGGGTGGAGGCTGCATCTTATTCAAGCATAACACAATCAGTAGTCCTCAAATTCATCAAGAAAGAAATTATCTGCCGGTATGGTCTGCCTGAGAGAATCATCACTGACAATGCAATGAACTTGAATGGCCAGTTAAACGCTGCTGCTTGTGCTCAGTTCAAAATTATCCATAGTAATTCTGCTCCAAGATGCCCAAAGATGGCGTGGTAGAAGCAGCAAATAAGAATATTAAGAACATCATACGTAAGATGACTGAAACTTACAGAGATTGGCATGAAAAACTGCCCTTTGCCTTGCATGCTTACAGAACTTGTGCTAGAACTTCCACCGGGGCAACTCCTTATTCTTTGGTGTATGGGATGGAAGCAATAGTGCCAATCAAAGTGGAAATTCCTTCACTAAGGGTGTATCGTGAAGTCAAATTGGATGAAGCAGAATGGGAACAGGAGAGATATGATCAATTAAATCTTATAGAAGAGAAAAGGTTGACAGCCCTTTGTCATGGACAAACTTACCAGAAAAGGATGATCAGGGCATTCAATAAAAAGGTACACCCTAGACAGTTCAAAGAAGGAGAATTGGTTCTGAAGAAGATTCTTACGGAGCAACGAGATCCAAGGGGCAAATGGGCACCGAATTGGGAAGGACCTTATATTGTAAAGAAAGCATTCTCTAGAGGTGCTTTAATACTGCAGGAGATGTATGGGGCCGAATCACCAAGTCCAATTAATTCAGATGCAGTGAAGAAATAATATGCCTAAAAGGAGCTAAAAAAAATTGGACCTAAAATAGAGAGAGGTCGAAAAATAAAAACTGGACCTAAAATAGAAATAAGTCCAAAAAGAAAAAAATTGGGCCTAAAACAGAAAGATGTCAAAAAAAAAGAAATAAAAAAGGAGGGGTTCAGGTTGAAAACCTGCAAAGGGCGGCCTGAATCCAATGGGGGTTCTTGAATTGAAAACCCGAAAGGGCGATTCAAGTAGAGGATAGAGGATGTAAAGGCATTACAATGGAGTCTTGCTCAATCGTCTTGTGAGGTCGAAGGGGTGAGTGAGTAGTTCAGAGCTACCTGTGATGACCAAAAGCAAAAGAAATGTACACACAGGGCCAATGGAAATGCGAGGGAATCATCCATCATTCAAAATCGTCGGAGTATTCATCGCCATGCGGTCTATTCTATTCTTGAATATTATTACTTCAACATTTTCCTTTATGAATCTCTCCTTTCTCATATATATATATATATATATATGTGTGTGTGTGTGTGTGTGTGTGTGTGTGTGTGTGTGTGTGTGTGTGTGTGTGTGTGTGTGTGTGTGTGTG